>CATIWM010711817.1:0-41961 GCA_949671775.1 Mallotus repandus
TTATAGCATATACTGATAGTGATTATGCTGGTGATTTGGATGATAGGAAGAGTACATCAGGTTATGTTTTTCTTTTAAGTTCAGGAGTTGTATCATGGTCTTCTAAGAAACAGCCAATTGTAAGTCTGTCTACTACAGAAGCAGAATTTATTGCTGCAACAACTTGTGCTTGTTAGGCTATTTGGTTAAAAAGGGTGCTTATTACACTAGATCAGACTCAGCAAGAGACAATAACTATACATTGTGATAGTAGTTCAGCAATCAAGCTCTCAAAGAATCCAGTAATGCATGGTCGTAGCAAGCATATAGATGTTCGTTTTCACTTCCTTCGAGAACTCACACAAGCAGGTACGGTGAAGCTGGTTCATTGTAATACACTGGAGTAAATAGCTGACGTGATGACAAAGCCACTCAAGATGGATGACTTTCTAAAGCTGCGTGAGATGTTAGGAATTTATGCAGAGAAGAATCTAAACTAAATGCATTCAGCATTCAGTTTTAGGGAGGAATTGTTAGGATTTTGCTAGTAAATAAATCTCATTTTATTTGGGACTGTTAACTTAAGAATTGGTCTTTTTCAGTTAGAAGTTTGTTAGCAATAGAAAATTTATTAGCAGTTCCGTCTTTTCTGTTTCTTGTGTATGGCTATATATATAGCCCATTATATTTATTCAAGAAAAAACATATCTATCTTTCATTCCTCCAAATATTCTTTTTATAGAAATCTTGTTTTCACAAGAAAAATCATAATGAAGTTGCCCAGATTTTTCTGTGGCTTGTTTGACAATAACTGCACTGTAGCTTTTCTCAGCAATTAATTTTCCAAGCAGGATCAAGTTTGCGCCGGAAGTAGAAACCTTCAACAGTTTTCAATGTTAAGGCAGGACCTTGCTGTTGTTTGTCATCACAGCTCAACCCTTGTGCCTTTCGAATAACAATATCCATGAGATCTCCTGATTGATCCATGATAATAACGAACTTCGCTTTCTGGTTATAGTTTTCTCGATAAGGAAAGTTCCTTTGACAGAGAGGTTAACTGAAGAAATAAATCCACAGGCAACGCTACTATTAAACTTCTTACCAAGGAAAACGTTATACGGAGAAAGACAGTATTCTATGTTAATGATAAGTTCTTTTGGTCAAGAAAGTGAATTTATGAGAGAATTGGGTAGATGGAAACAGTAGATGCAATAAATGCATAACATGGAAACTGCCTGTTCAGTGGACTCTACAACGAGAGAGGTTGATGTTGATTGCGCCAACTTCAATATTTTTTATTTCAAGTTTTTATTCACTTTTTAATTCACTTAATTTTTTTTTTTGCAAAAGTATTCTTAATGTTTTTTATTGTATATAATTCCAAATGATTTTGATATTGTATCATAATTATATTCATATTTAATTTGTACTTTTTATGTTTTATTTCAATTAAAAATTTATCTTCCAGTAAAAAAAAAAAAGAAACCCTGCTAGAGATCTTTTGCAGCTGTTTAATGCAAGAGACTGTCGGCAAATCTCTGTCTCTGTTGCTCTTACGCGTTGCGTATGTTACTGGGGTGTTCGAAATGAAGACCTGTTCCATTCTTCCAAGGTTTCTTTTATTGCGCAGACTGGACTTCTATCCATCGAATGTAAGGTGGCTTTCACTTTCTTTTTTTTTTTTTTTTTTCATAGGAAGTTTTCAGATGAAGTGTTTGTGTTGTGAGAAAATTATATATATGTATATGGCAATTTGGTTCCTAGACCAATTTCCCATGGTCAAATTGGCTCCTATTGGTTATGTAAAAGAAAAAAAAAAAAAGGCTCCTATTGATTTTTTTTGGGTCAATTTGAATATTAATTTGGTAATTTGAATTTGAATATGAATTTTACAAATTAATCGTCAAAAATTCAAATTTGAATTTGAATATGAATTTTACAAAAATTACCAAATTAACTCTAATGAGCTGCATACCCTTATTTTTTATAATTTCACGAATTTTTTTTCTAAGAATTTACCAATATCTCCTGATACTTTAGTGAGGTAATGAATTAATTTTTACGATTAATTAGGATGGATATTAAATTTCATATTAATGATTTTCTTTGTAATTGTATTTTAACGGTGTCAAACATTAAATAATTTAGTGATATAACTCATTTCAAGATATAAATAGGTCAAAAGTTTGATGCTTGCCGATCTTCTCCCTCATTCAAAAAAAATATTTTAATAGTAAAAGTTTTATTTTTATTTTAAACTATTATTATATTTTCAATATTGTTGTATTAAAAAATTTTATAACTAATAATAGATTGTATTAATATACATATCGAACTATACATTAATAGTTTTAGTATTATCTTCAACACATTATTATATCTTCAAAATATTAAAATATAAAATAAATTCATATCTCAAGTATAATTTTGAGAAAAATTAATATATAAAAAATTATAAATTTTTATATTTTAAAATTGTTAATGAATAATTAAATTTATATGTTAATATAAAATATCATTTAATTTTTAAGTATAAATGAGATTGGTTTTCAAATATAAATTAAAAATTAAAATTTAATTTTTGACTAAAAATATTATAATATAAATATCATTTAATTTTTAAGTATAAATGAATTTTTTTTTCAAGTATAAATTAAAAATAAAAATTTAAGTTTTGACTAAAAATATTATAATAATTAAAATTAAACATTAAAAGACATGTCCATCGTAAGTAACATTAGTGAAAAATTTATTAACTAACTAAAATATTATGGAGGTTTATATTTTTAGAGCAAGTTTTGTGTAATTTTTTTAAAAAAAAAAAAAGGGCAAGTGTAATTTTTATTGCCAATTAGGTTTTCATAGGGAAATTTAGGGGGGCAAAATAGCCCAAAAAGATCAAAGGAGGCCAATTTAGCGCTGCCAGAGATCAAATTGGCCGTTATTTTATAAATATTCCGCATAAAAAGAATGAAAAGTATTAGTCAACTTAATGCAAAAGAAGAAAAAAATTGTATCTCTCTCTCTCTTCTCTTAAATTTTTCATGCTTTGATTCTTCAATTGCAAACAAATGAAACAAACAAGCAAGTTGGGTGTTTTTTTTTTTTTTTTTTAATTTTTATTTATAAAAATCTTTTATGGGGTTTTAATATGACATGTCAAAGTCTACAATAGAAATATTTCCTCATATCATACACAAAAGACTTGTTCAAGTTCAACACCTTGTTTTCCCAAGTTTCTTCATATGCAGCAGTGGTGGTTTGGCAGGGCAGACAGACAAATTTCAGTGGATTTTGCGTGAACAAACCTGGTGATGACTTGTTTATATTCATTCTTCAAAAAGAAGAGAGCTTCCCCCTCCCCACCTCCGAGAACTACAGACGTAGAAGATGGTATGCAGCTCAACAGATTTACTGTATTTTATCTGTCATTCAATTTCAATTTCAGTTGCTAATTACTAATTGAGGCAGCCTATACAATTATTTTGGTGCAAGAATATACTGAGCTAATTCATTTCTGTCAAGATCTGCTTATAGTATACTGAGCCAATTGATATCTATCAACATTATAAATGACTTCACATTGTGCAGAGGTATCAAGCATTCAGAATGTTCATTTGTACACATATAAAGAACTGCGGATCGCAACTGAAAATTTTAGTGCAGGACATAAAATTGGAGAGGGAGGTTTTGGTTCTGTCTACAAGGTGATTACCCAGTTTCTGAAAGTTTGCATACAACTTATGAGTTCATGAAAATGGTAGTTACCTATGCCCTTGATTATACTGCCAATTTTCAACTCGTAAAATTCTCTTGTGTATGGACAGGGAATTCTCAGAGATGGCACTGTCGCTGCCATAAAGGTACTGTCAGCTGACTCAAGGCAAGGTGTGCGAGAATTCTTGACAGAAATAAAATTAATTACAGATATAGAGCATGAGAACCTGGTTAAATTGTATGGTTGTTGCGTAGAAGGAAACCAAAGAATTTTGGTCTATGGGTATCTTGAGAATAACAGCCTTGCCCAAACGCTACTTGGTAAATCCACCACCTGTTCTTGATTTTGTTTATTAATTCCTTAGGTAATACTGATTTTTCCCTTTATTTTTAAGGTGGAAGCCACAGCAGCATCCAGTTCAGTTGGCCTGCAAGGTGTAAAATATGTATAGGTATTGCACAAGGACTTGCTTTTCTTCATGAAGAAGTCCAGCCACATATTGTTCATAGGGATATAAAAGCAAGCAATATCCTCCTTGATTCAAACCTTATGCCCAAAATTTCAGATTTTGGACTTGCAAAGCTTTTCCCGAACAATGAGACCCATATTAGTACGCGCGTTGCTGGGACAGCGTAAGTTTATATACTCAATAATTTAGATGTGTGGATTTTGTTGCATTTTGTTTTCAGAATCGTATCATATAAATGCTAAATAAGTTCTTAAATCAAATGCAACTGATGTAGCTAGGTATGATCTCTTCTAGCTGCTTTTACACTAGTGTTTTGTCTGCAAATGAATTGCGTTTAAAAAAGTTTGGTATGATTAGTTGAGATTTCTTCACTATATTTCTAATATGTACAGTCAAGATGTATGACCTTAAACTTCACATTTCTGCTTCGTCTTTTATATTTTCCATTTTATGTTTCTGGGGTATACTCGTGTTATATTGATCGATCCTTGTCTGCAAAAGGAGGTTGTATTGGCTAGTACTTGTCTCTAGAGACCTATATTTTGTTAAGATGCTTGATACTTAAACCTTCAAACTTATTCCCTCTAAAAGAAATTGGAACTTTAGTTAAGGCTTAAAAACTGTTTGAAGCCTTTCACATGTTACTAGACTCCTTAGAGTATGATAATGTAGAAAATTCCTAACATGAGATGATTTGATTATGATATAATAAAAATGGATTATTTTGAAGTTAACGAAACTTTTTTTGTTGACCCATCTATGTTTCACTCATCTGATCTAAATAGAGGTTATCTGGCACCTGAATATGCTCTTCGAGGTCAGTTAACAAGGAAAGCAGATGTATACAGTTTTGGTGTTCTACTGCTGGAAATTGTCTGTGGAAGGTCCAACACAAACAGGAGGTTACCTCCGGAAGAGCAACATCTTCTTGAAAGGGTATGGACTTCTTGAGCCATTTACATTTTTATTTGGTAAATGGTGTTTGATACTGCAATTATAGTTAATGTCTTGTAGTGGAAGAGGCAATAAAGACAATAATTTGCTTTGGCTTGCTATAGAAAGAGTACAATCCAGGCTCCATTTCTTTAATACGGCTAATATGTGGGTGACTTCAGATTGGGGGATTGACTTTCAACCTAAGTAAATACAGGTTTATCTTGGAAAGTAAACTAACGCAACTTAAAGTTACAAACTGCAAACCATTGAAACTATATACAAGACTTGAATTGAAGTTTTTCTAATTTAATGCAAGGAACTTTCAAAGTGTTTGTTATTGAACAACGGTCTATTGTTTCTAATGTAATATTTCTTCAAATTCAAGCTCTTTGTGAAAATAGAATGTCGCAGAAAATCCATGGAATCTTATGGGTAAATGCCAGTGTCAATCAAATTGGCTTATCTTTAAACTAGAGAATTTGGATACTGGAGTTGTGAAATGTTTCTTGTATTAATTTTATTCATCTTTATTGTGTTTTTGTTGTCATTTATATTTCTTTACAAAATGAAAATTCGGAAGGAGAGGATTCCATCTAAAGTGAGGAAATTTTGTTTGGTTTGCAACTTTCTGAAGAATTAACATTAAAATTTGTAGCGTTTACATTAATTTCTTCATTGCACTAGCTATTGTTTTATTAGGAATTAATTATTTGTGATCTTTAGTAAAAGTTGAGTTTGTCTGCAAAAAAATTGTGTTAAACTAATTGAGCTTCTGAGAGGACAAGTGCGTGGGTATAAGAGTAATACGCAATCTATGAAGCAATTTGTCTATTTGTTTGAATAGGAATGATATGATGATGAAAGAATCCATGTTTATTTTTCATTCCTGTGAACTTTATGCTTGCTTAACTTTTAACAGTGTTTTGCACGGATATTTGGATCTGATTAGAAAATGTTGCTTGGTTCTGTTTTTATGGTGGGCTTCTGGTTTCTTTGAAATTAGAATTTGTTATACTTCATTTTGCACCTTTCAATCTTATTTTCTGAGCACTGAAAGAAACTGCACTAACTTAAACTTGCAAACACAAACAGATGCACACACACATACATGCACGGACACATGGACATAGACAGTTGAATCAGAGTACCAGGTCTACAGAAATTCATGAGTTGTTTCTTTATTGTGTGTATATATAACCTATAAGTGAAAGCAAGTGAATCACAAGTGCATAACCATAGATAACACCACATATTCGTTTATCTCACATACAATTTAATCTGTTGCACAATTCCTTGAATTGATCATACTCTTTACATGATGGAGTGACCAACTAGTGTGATCCAAATCCTTCGAAAGAAAACTTGCATTGGGTGTCCATTTAGCAGAATGGAGCACTGAGGGCACCAAAAAGTAAAGGTAACTAGTTCCTGATGCAGTAGGTTATTGCTCTGAAATGCTATTTTTCCAGCAGCATGTGAGATTAAATTGCAGCATTTTGTCTTACTTCAGTCAATTGCTTGCTTTGATGGTCTCTAAGCCATATCTTTGTTTCTGTTTGGTTCAGTAGATGTGTAGGAAATCTCACCAAGAAATTACTAAAAAGTGCAGGTATGGGAAATTTATGAGAAGGGGGAACTGGAGAGTTTGGTAGACACAGCATTAAATGAGGACTATGATGCTGAAGAGGCTTGCAGATATATGAAGATTGGTCTTGTATGCACCCAAGTCATGCCAAAGCTTCGGCCAAGTATGTCTACCGTGGTAAAGATGCTATCAGGTGAGATAGATGTGAATAAAGAGAAGATACCGAAACCTGGATTACTTTCTGAGTTGGTGGGTATTAGAGGTGCTAAAGGCCAGAAAGGTAAGTCTAGCATGAAGACCTCAACTTCAGGATCTCCTAGTTCAAGCAAAGCGGAAAATTTATCTTCATCAACAGTGTCCACCTCACATGCTACCATGACCTTCAATTCAATATATGACCGAAGCAATTGACTCATGGTATTTTCAAACTGTTATCATGATATTTGGTTTTTGGGAACAAATAGAAATTGATATAGAGAGAGTTATCAAAGAGAAATTGCTGAAATTGCCAGCAAATTCTATGTTTAGTGTGTTTATGTATGTTAGCTCTTCTTTGTAAAGTTCTTATAGATCTTTTCTTCTCCGCAATATTCTTTTCTAAATCTAAATTGCAATAAAATTTTTTGAGGCAACAAAGACCTGCTTGGTGTGCGTACATGCTGAGGTGGCTTAACATATAGCAAGTGAAAAGAAAGGAATATTCGTGTTTCAGTGATGCGAACTAGGTTTATCTAACAAGCAAAACCCGCAACAATCTATTGACACCTACACCTTAAATCATTCAAGAAACAAGTCAGGTGGAAACTAAAACCCCTAATTATCTATCAACTAAGAATACTAGCTATCAAGAAGTCACCACAATTAGATATGGATGTTCAATTGATAAGACAAGTGAACAACTAAACAACCTATTTTGTTTAGAAAGTTCAAAGAATAAAACTCCCAAGTAATTTGAAAAAAATTTGTCACTTTGATTAAATTGATGAAAAAGATCTGCCAAATAGGTTACAAAATAAACTATATATAAGAATTCTATAAACCTTTAAAAGATAAGAAAACAAATCCATTTTAGAAAAGGAATTATTTTATTTTCTAGATAAGCTAAAGAAAAATAATTCTAACTAAAAACAAACTCTTCAAAAATGTTTTGGATAAGGAATACATCCAAATTTGTATGTAGCACTAAGTGGACTAAATAATACATATTTGGACTTCATCTTGGACTTGGAATAATGGTAGCTACTCCTTTGAGCTTAAAGCATCCAAATTAGACCCAATAATATTACTTGGACCTAAGTCTTCAATTTGCACCAAATGACTAAACTTTGGACCATAATTAACTTCATGTGCTTCAAATGAATCAAATTGATTTAGATTTGTACTTTAAGCCCAAATTGCTTGAATTAGCATGTATAATGCTTCCTTCATCTTCTTAGCACGAGCCCTTGTGATTGGACCTCCATCATAAGTATCTTGAATCTTTGCTAGATTAGAATTGCTTGTTACATATAGAATCCTTGTTGGATTAGGATTCCTTCCCACATCTTGAATCCTTGTCTTCTCATCATTCAGTTCCACTAATACTCTCTCATAATCGAGTTTCATCATAGAACCTCAAAAGCAAATTGAGAGACAATGAAGTTATTGTTTTAATAGCTGATGGATTGCTTTCAATACAATGGAGAACATTCCATACTTTCATATCCTAACTTCTAACCATAGACAAGTAAGGAATCACTGAAATGATTGAAGTCCTAAATAAAAAGGGAAAACAAAGCTCAACAACATATTCTAAATAAAGTTCCTTAATTGACAAAGAATACAACTACAAAAATATTAACCTTAGGAAAAAAGATCTAAATAAGCTAAATAACAATATGAATCTCATATATCAGCCGGGCAAAATCAGCTGCCTTGGCCTTCTTACAAAATCAGCTGCCTTTTTTTCTCCTTCCTTGTAGCCATTGGAATGCACCATATTTTTTATTGACCTTCTAGGTTCCTTGAATTGCACAATAAGAGCTGCATAAAGCAAACTCTGCATGAAAATAAGCATGGAAGAGAAATTTTTGTAGGAGACTAGACAAAATTTTGCATTTCAAATTGACCAGGTAGTAAAAATTTTCACTTGGTACTTAGCTGTATTGTTGTAGTTCAGAAAAAGGTTACACTAAACTAGTTGGTGCATGACTTTCTCCCTAGTGCATTTGGCTAACAATTCAGAGTTGATGGTGAATGCTAACTGTATAAAGAACTACCCATTTGCATCACCGTAGAATGATGCGTGGTTTTTCTTGCTACAACTGGAAGATTCAGGGATTATGTATTCCAAAGTTTTCTAATTGCTAAGTATGGGATCTCTGTTATAAGTAACAGGTACCACATTCCCAGACTGAATAAACCAAAATTTCCACTGGAAAAAAATTAACCGTGAAAAAGTATCACAGCAATCAAGAATCAATTTTAATGGCATAAAACCAACTAATACATATCTTAAAAAATTTCTTGAATCAAGAGAATATGTCCCTTAAGTAATTGGCACATAATCTATAAAAAAATTCCAGCAACTTGAAAAGGAAAAAAATCTTCTAGGGCCTAAACAAGTATAATCTTAGAACTTAAAAGATAAAAAGCTGAATAAACTGAGTACCATTAAAGATCTTCTCCTATTTCCAATAGCTGATGCAGAGAAGTACTTATTCATAGCTTTTCTCATTGATGAAATCCTGTCACAAAGCGGGGTATACCAGCATAGTCGGATACTATGTTCACTTCAAAAAAGCAGCCAGGATTATATTTTTCCATGTGATCTACAAGACACTTGCATTGCTTCTCACCATTTGTCTGTAAAAAGAACATGGAAAATCAGACAACAAATTGAAACAATCAACTTCAAGCCGTCCTAGAACACAAACACTTACCAAAAATATCAACATAAAACATCATATGATTATAATACAGTGAACTTAGAAGAGATTTTCTCCCTTTTTTATTTTTTGTTTTTTCAGACTTCGAAGATGCATGGATTACATAATCCCTCAGTATATCAATTACAGACTTTTATCAATCTCCTAAATAGAATGTCATATACAGATTGTATATTGACTGCATAAAAAGATTACCATGGAAGTACATAAATGAATATAAATCAAATGAAACTTTGATTAATGAGAAACTATAGTTCCATTAAGAACCCAGATAGGATACCTCAAAAGCAAAATAACCCCCAGGTTTCAGCAATGAAGCAGCTCCATTGCTAAGATGAAGAAGATCATCCATGCCACTAATACCACCATCTAATGCGATTCTTGGTTCATGTTGACCAACCTCAGCTTGTAATCCAGAGATATCATCACTTGGTATGTATGGGGGGTTACTCACAACCCCAGCAAGTTTTCCTTCAACATCTGTTAGTGGATCAAACCAAGATCCTTGCCTCACCTCAACCATATCCTGAATAAAAAATAAATGAAAAAAAGTAGCACAGCAAAACTATGGCAAACAGGTAATAAACTCTAGCAACTGGCATAATAAGATGGAGTAGGATGAATAGTTAAGAAAGGAAAATTATGTAACTATGATGTTTTATCTACAAACAATATAACATTCATTATCTAACGACAGAATTTCATTAAAAAATGCCATAATCTAATTTTGTACAGAATCCCTTGTTAAAACACTCACTTATCTTCTCATGGTAGACATTCATTATATTATTTATTGTGGATCATATAATTTACGTATTTCCATGAATTGTCACAAAACAGCAGTAGATTAGCCACTTAATTTTGATTTATAAGTTGAGGAATAAAAAAAAATAATTGTGAACACTAAAAAATACATAGATTATCCATGGAAGAACTGTTGATTTAATGGGAATCAAATTCAGAAAAAAAACCTTCAATTATTACATAGAAGATAATAAACTACACTTGCACTATTGTAATTGCATTGTAAAACTTGCACAGAAAGAAAAAGGACTAAAAAATGTTGCTAGATACAAGAAGACTATCAGATATTTCAATTTTAGAATTCATCTTTAACCTCATAATAGATGTTACCAGAGATTAGAATCTCCCTCTCATTTGGAGATTGCCGGGAAGCTTTAACTTTAGTTTGCAATGTTGTTTGCTTTCAAATGATGAAAATTTCTCTTAATATCCATTTGCATGAGAATTTCAGTAAAATATATCTTTGTAATTTTTACAGTTTTGCAAATAATAGATGCTAGGTAAATTGTATTTTACAGATGGTTATTAAAATTTGTGCTTGATTACAATTTGGTTATGAAACTTTAGATTTTATCTTTTTAGTTGCCAAATTTCTAATTATGTTTCACGAATAATCTTTATAATTTTTTGGTCCATAAAAAATTCAGCATTATTATTTTAGTCTAAAATTTGAAAATAGCATACAAATAAGTTCATATTTTCTATATTCATATTTTCTATATTCATATACAAATTAATGAAAAAAAATTAAAAAGTATCTTAAGGGATGTATACCTTATGTTTGAAATAATGTAGAAATATTATTCGAATAGAGAACAAAGTAATGTTAATGTTAATGTTAATGTTTATCTTCATTTTTAATTTTTGTATAATAAACTATAAATTAATAAAATATTTATTGTCAAAGGAATTAGTTGGTTACAAGCTGTATGGTTAGAATACATTCTGACAATCAGACCTAATCAAATATGATTCTGTTGTACTCTGACAATCAGATCTGCATTACGACAATCAAACCTGTAATTAATGTAGTGTCTCCTAGAATTTGTATATAAATATGTTTATACACTGAATGAAAGATAAATTAAGCTTCTATTTCCCAAGTTTTCTATTCTATTCTGTCATGGTATCAGAGCCTCAGTTCTGAATTCTCCTGTCTCTTCTTCTCAGTCCTAGTTCAGTTCCTTATTCTTAGTTATTTTGATCAAGTTATCTCAGCCTCATGTCTTCAGACAAGTATGATGTCTTCTTGATTCGTTTCAATGGCAAAAACTACTCAGCCTTTTCACTTCAAGATATTTGTCAAAGGCAAAAATCTATGGGGTCATATTGATGGTAGCAAACCTGCACCTGACAAAGACAAGGATGAGCACTCCAAGTGGAAAGTCAAGGATGCTCAAATCATGGCATGGATTTTAGGATATGTGGAATCCAACATTATCTTGAATCTTTGACCCTTCAAAACTGCAGTTGAAATGTGAAATTATCTAAAAAAACTCTAGAGTCAACACAACACTGCTCGTTGGTTTCAGCTTGAACATGAGCTAGCAAGTCTCCAACAGGGCAGCCTCTCTATCTCTGATTTTTATTCTAGTTTCATGAATCTTTGGGCTGAATATACTGATATTGTCTATGCTGCCATACCTCCTGAAGGTCTTACTTCTATTCAATTTGTACATGAAACTACTAAGAGGGATCAATTTCTTATGAAACTGAGATATGAATTTGTAAGCACCAGGTCTAATCTTATGAATCGAGAAATTGTCCCATCTTTGGATTCATGTCTTAATGATTTATTTCGCGAGAAGCAACGACTTCCTACTTAAGCCACCATGGAACAACTTAAATCTACTTCTGTTCCTATGGCTTATGCAACTCAAGCCAAGCCAAAAGGTAGGAATATGAGTACTATTTAGTGTTGCAAAGGATTTGGCCATTATGCTTCAAGTTGTTCAAAAAAATTCTGCAACTATTGCAAAAATGATGGCCATATCATCAAGGAATGTCCTATTCGACCTCCTAAGAGATCTGGAACCCCATATACTGTCTCAGTTGGTTCTTCTAGTACTGGTAGTTCTGTGGATACAGAACATCTGACACAAAGTGCTCCTACTCCTGTTCAATCTGTGACACCTGAAATGATTAAGCAAATGATCATTTCTGCATTTTCTGCATTAGGACTCTCAAGTAAACCTTTTTCTAAACATTTTCCTTGGTACTTTGATTCTGTGGCGTCCTATCACATGACAAACAATGCTAAATTCCTCACCAATGTAAGTAAATATCTTGGAAATTTCAAGATTTATACAGCTGATGGCAACTCTTTACCTATAACTGCCATTGGTGATGTTTCTTCGTCCATAACCGATGTTTTTGTCTCTCTTAACCTTACCACTAATCTTATTTCTATTAGACAATTAGTTGAAAATAATTGTAAAGTGGAATTTTCTAAATTTGGTCGTGTTGTGCAAGATCAGCAATCGGGGAAGATGATCGTAAGGGGGCCTAAAGTAGGACGTCTTTTTCCTCCTCAATTTCCTTTATCTCCATATTCCTCGTTACATGTCATCACTTGTAATTCTACGTATGTTGATTATCAAGCATGGCATAAACGTCTTGGACACCCAAACTCTAATGTACTTTATGCTTTGCTAAATTTTGGTTTACTTGGGAATAAAAAGTCACCAACTCTTAGTGCTGTTTAATTTGATTGCAATTCTTGTAGGCTTGGAAAAAGTAAACTTTTGCCATTTCCCACTCACACATCTAAGGTAGTCCAACCTTTTGATTTGATACATAATGATGTGTGGGGGAATGGTGTCAGTTACTTCCTATGCTAATTATAAGTACTTTTTCACTTTTATTGATGAATATAGTCGCTTCATATGGATTTATCTTCTGCATTCTAAAAATGAATTATTTTCTGTTTTTAAGTTTTTTCATGCATATATTCAGACTCAATTTTCTACCAATATCAAAATTCTTCATTCTGATAATGGGGGTGAATATATTTCTCATTTATTTCAAGAATTGCAAAATAATGGTATAATTTCTCAAAGGTCTTGTCCTTTAACCCCTTAACAGAATGGGGTGGCTGAAAGAAAGAACTGACACCTTTTAGATGTTGTTCACACCCTTTTATTAGAGTCATTTATACCCTCTCATTTTTGGTATGAAGCTCTCTCCACTACTGTCTACCTCATCAATTGGTTGCCTTCTCCCTCCTTGAACTATGATTCTCCTTTCTTTCGGTTATTTGGTCATACTCCAAATTACTCTAATCTTCGTACCTTTAGTTGTGTGTGTTATGTTCATCTTCCTACATATAAACGTACAAAAATAATAGCTCAAGTTGTTCAATGTGCTTTTCTAGGATATTTGGTACACCAAAAAGGTTTTCTTTGTTATGATCCCAACCTAGATGTATTCGGGTTTCTCGAAATGTGATTTTTTTAAAAAAATTAGTATTTTGTCTTTTTGTTTTGCCAATGTTTACTAACTCTTCTATAGATTTTGTGCCTTCTAAGCCTCTCATAGTCTACCAACGACATAAGATTTTAGCACCTCTCAGGTCTCCTCTAGCTCATTCCCTTAATGCTTTTAGCAGCTGCACTAGCACCTCTTAGACAAAGTACTCGAGTTCGTAGACCACCAGATAGGTATGGTTTCACCTCTCCTTTATCTTTGATAGCCACTGTGTCTTCTATTCCTATTCCTTTATCCTATAAACAAGCAATGGAGCATGAATGTTGGCGAAGAGCTATTGAAATAGAACTTCTTGCACTTAAAGAAAACTAGACTTGGAATGTTATTCCGTGTCCACCATCTGTGAAACCTCTTGGTAGTAATTTAATGTTTTCTATTAAGCTTCATTCTGATGGATCCATAGAATATTACAAGGCTTGGTTAGTGGTTCTTGGCAACAAGCAAGAGTATGGCCTAGACAATGATGTGACCTTCGCACTAGTAGCCAAAATGACCACTGTACGAACAATACTCACCCTTGATGCATCATAATCATGGTCTTTACATCAAATGGATGTAAAGAATACTTTCTTACATTGTGATCTCAAGGAGGAAGTTTACATAAAATTCCCCTATGGTATGCCTACTTCTTCTCTTAATGATGTTTACAAACTAAATCACTCTTTGTATGGATTGAAGCAGGCACCGCGAGTATGGTTTGAAAAGTTTTGATCGACTCTCCTTGGCTTTTCATTTACTCAAAGTCAGTATGACTCACTTTTTCTTCAACAGACATCCAAGGGCATAATTGTTCTTCTTATTTATGTGGATGACATTGTTATCACCGGATCTGATATGGAGGCTATTTCTAAACTTCAACATTTGTTGCACTCTACTTTCCACATGAAAGATCTTGGCCCACTCACCTATTTTTTAGGGTTAGAGGTACATCATTGGCCTCAAGGTATCTTCTTGAATCAACATAAGTATATTATGTATTTGATTCAGCTAGCAGGACTCACAAACACTAATTTTGTTGACACCCCAATGGAAATTAATGTGAAATATCGACGTGATGAAGGGGAAATTCTTAAGGATCCTACTTTATATTGAAAGCTAGTTGGAAGTCTTATCTATCTAACTATCACCCGACCAAACATCTCTTATGCTGTCCATATAGTTAGCAAGTTCATGCAAGCCCCTCGACATCTCCACCTATTTGTAGTCTGCCGCATTATTAGATATATCCTTGGCACACCCAGTTATGGCTTATTCTTCCCTACTGGTTCTTCCCTCAAACTACAAGACTATAGTGATCCAGATTGGGCTAGTTGCTCGGATACATGAAAATTAACTATAGGATGGTGTATATTTCTTGGTGATGCTCTTATCTCTTGGAAATGCAAGAAGCAAGACATGATCTCTAAATCATCCACTGAGGTGGAGTACCGCGCCATGTCTACTACATGCTCCGAGATCATTTGGTTGCATGGTCTTCTAATAGAGCTTGGTTTCTCGCAAGATCAACCTACTCCCTTACATACTGACAACACTAATGCCATCCAAATTGCTGCCAATCCTGTCTGCCATGAATGCATAAAGCATATAGAGGTTAACTACCACTCTATTCGGGAGGCCTATGATTGTCAAGTTATCACTCTCCCACATATCTCCACTGCTCTACAATTTGCAGATATTTTTACCAAATCCATGACATGTCAGCAACATAACTTTCTTGTAGCAAATTGATGCTTGTTGACTTACCAACCTCAATTTGAGGGGGGATGTCAAAGGAATTGGCTGGTTATAGACTGTATAGTTAGAATACATTTTGACAATCAGACTGTATTCTGACAATCAAATTGTATTTTGACAATCAGACCCAATCAGATCTGTATTCTAAAAATTAAATTTGGATTCTGATAATCATACCTATATTCTGCTATACTTTGACAATCAAATCTGTAATCTGAGAATCAGACCTGTAATTAATGTAGTGTCTCAACCATACTAATTAATGTAGTGTTTCAACCATACTAATTAATGTAGTGTTTCAACCATACTAATTAATGTAGTGTCTCCAAGAACTTGTATATAAATATGTTTATGCATTGAATGGAAGAAATGAATTAAGCTTCTATTTCTCAAATTTTCTATTATGTTTTGTCATAGCAAACTACAAGAGATATGCCTGCATGACAAAATACCAATGTAGCTATCTACAACAAACCACATTATAAGCCACTCAAATTTGAATACCTATCTATGGTTGCATTCATCCTGAAAAATAGAAAGTTACCAAATAATCCATTAGAATCAGAACATTAAACTAAAGCAGTCATGAAGATTTGAGCTAAGAATACAATGCAACAAATCTATTCACACTTGTGCTGGATAAGCTTCTCTAATCTAGTTATATACATATTGCACCCAAAAATTGTTCTACAATAGAACAAATTGCTATATTTAGCTGCAGTGCTGCATAGAATATAAGGGCACCTTCCAAACTAAAGTGTAGATAGAACACGTCACATATTCAAAATACCAACAGCACATCTAAATGTCAGTAGTGGAAGCCTCATGTTATACCTAGCATCTTCCAAGTTTGCTAGATTAGGCTTACCACAATTAGGTGTTTCTTTCAAAATATGATTATGATCTGCAACATTAAGAAGAAACAACTGAATCAGAAGGCTAGATACTTGAGAAAACACTTACAAAATCAAACCTAAATACTTGAGAAAGTGTATGGTATGGATGGCCTAAGGCCATTTTCTTCACAAGGGAAGCAAAAGCAAACAGCAAAATTCCAAATAAAGATTAAGAAACTCCCTACTAATTTCTACCATTGAACCTATGTACAAATTAAAAAAGAGATAAAAAACTCTAGCAAAATATGGAAAAAAAGTCATGAATACACATCAATCAACATCTTCGTCGTCATAAGGAGAAGAGAGAGGAGTCTCATAAAAATAGGGTACATTGATGGAGTTATCTAATCCATAGCCCAAACTTGCAAACATATCCCAACAAAAATGATTAAAAAAACATATTTCTTTATCACTAATAGATATACTCACTAAAATATTAGGAGTAGGTTTGGCTAACAAGGATCTTGCCATCAGAAGGGCCAGCATACAAAATCCCTCTAACCACAGAATAAGTTATCTCCTTTCATAGCAATGTAACTTACATTTTTTACACCTACCATGACATAACATAATATTCATTGAAACTTGTTCTTCCAAATAATGTTGTTTTACACCTACCATGACATAACATAATATTCATTGAAACTTGTTCTTCCAAATAATGTTGTTTTTAGTTATTTTTTTAGGGATTACTTTTTCGTAGTTTAGATAATTAAATGTAGATAATCAAATTATGATTTTCATCTATGTGTATGATTACGATGTATGAGTATGACTATGACGTATTTGCATCATGTATGAATATGATTAATGATTTATGTATATGATGCATGAGTATGAGCATGATGTATGAGTATGATTAATGATAATGATAATTATTTGTGGTTAATAAAAAATGAATGTTTAATGATAATGATGAATGGTGATGAATGGTGATGAATGGTGATGAATGATGATGAAGATGATAATGAATATGATTAATGATTATCATGATAATGTTGCATGATTAATGATTAATTATGGCGAATGATTTATGAATATGTGAAGTGGCTCCTTTGAGAAGTAAAGCACGCAGCTTTAAGATTAGTTGTTAGCCCACATATGGCTTCTTTCACACCATGAACTTGCACACAATGACTTTCTTCAGGCTTGATTGCCCAAACCTGCAGATGAGCAAATAATGCTCCTGTTTAGCAATATTTTGATATTAACTGGAATGTATATTAGAAGTGTACACACATATATATACTTCTTGAATGATAGAGTAAGACAATGGGCCAAGTTTAAATAAACATTTGAAAATCAGCAACACGAAGAGAACTAGCCATTGGTATAGGTACCTAAAGAGAAACATAATATAGAAATTAAAAGAGGATAATAATAGCAAGTTTTCCACCCACAAAAATAACATGAAAAAGGAAAATATGCATCATTAGGAAGAAACGGCTGAATTAGAAGGCTAGATACCTGAGAAAACACTTACAAGATCAAACCTAAATACCTGAGAAAGTGTATGGCATGAATGGCGTAAGGCCATTTTCTTCACCAGGAAAACAAAAGCAAACTACAAAATTAAAAATAAAGATTAAGAAACTCCCTATTCTTGAAGAAATTTCTACCAGAGAACCAATGTACAACTTCAAAAGAAATAAAAAACTCTAGTAAAATGTGGAAAAAATGTCAAAAATATGCGCCTAATCAACATCTTCATCATCATGAGAATAAAGAGGAGTCCCATAAAGATCTGACATCAAATGACTTATAAAGATCTGACATCAAATGACAAGGACTTGGTGGGTGTTAAAAAATCGTTGAGCACTTATCATGATACTAAAATCAACAAGGAAATAGAACAATAAGAGCCTACCTAACACCACCAAGAAATCCATTTAAACATTAGGATGACAAAACAAATCCTTATAATTGTGAAAAGAATAAAGGATAGGAAAACAAAAATCAGTGTAAATAGTAGATGAAAGAAATCACTCACGTTGAAATAGACGTCGTGTCTTTTAGCCAAAAAGTTTAAGCACCTAAATGTCGTGCGAAAAAGCTACAATTAAAAGCACAAAAAAAAAAAGGTGCTAGAATTAGGAGAAAAGATCTAGAAAACCAAGCATTAACTGTCAAATAGAAGATGGATCCAAAAGATCTAGTAAAGCAATTCCAAATAAGGCATTTCATCTCAACATTTAAAAATAGCTTAAGAACTTAATCAGCAACCCTACAGCCGTTAAGACTTCAAAAAGTAGGCTCATCGACATCATATAAAATAGAAACATCAAAGATGAATGAACAGGTTGATAATTAGAATAGGAAAAGAACTCGTGCAGACAACACAGAGGCAAATTTTAAAAAAATTCAAATACTGTGCAAGTAGTGGCAGGGCAAAAACCAAGTAGCACATAGAAGATAACACAAACTTACTAATTGGCAATTGTTATTCAAAAAAAAAAGACATGCATTCACAATGTAAATAAACAAAGTCCCACCAGCATAAAATAGAAGCTTAGAAAATAAAAATAATAATTAAGAGCAAAAAATATAAATGATAGCATTAGCATCCTTCAAAATTCAATCCACGTATCCCCTCAAGTGAGAGTTAACTACTACACCCCATCCTTTACAATCTAAAATAATAAATAAAGTTGTTACAAGGACATGTGAAGTGAAGTCACCAAACAGACATATGCAATTAAGAGTACAAATAATAATAATAATAATAATAAAGGCACACATAATTAGAAAACTGTTTTCTAACAGGAATTTGGACAACCACAGAATCCCAACTGACACATTCCACAATAAAGAAAAATTTAATAGGGTGATACAAGCAGTATTATTTTTGAAATAAGAAGAACATACATAAAAGATATGACTACCTGCTAATATACCAGTGTAGCTAGCTTTACCAAGCCATGTTGTAATCCTCCCAAATTTCAGGACTTATCACCATTGCTTGCATTCATCCTAAAAAACAGTTACCAAACAATCCATCAGGGAACTGAACACATAAAAGTTGATATTTTTGAAAAGATACCTACCAACTTGTAAGCTGATGAAGTCATCAAATAGAGAGATGCTGTTGAGAATAAAAAAAGATAAAAAACATAAAGGCAGACATAATTAGAAATTTTTTTTCTAACGAGCACCTGGACAACCAGAAAATCAAACTAACACATTCCACAACAAAGAAAAATTTAATAGGGTGATGCAAGCAGCATTATTCTTGAAATAAGAAGAACACATAAAAGATATGAATACCTGATAAAATACCAGTGTAGCTAGGTCTACCAAGCCACATTGTAAGCCTCTTAAATTTCAAGACTTATAATCACTATTTGCGTACATCCTAAGAAAAATTTGCCAAACGTTCCATTAGAGAACTGAACATATAAAAGTTGGTAACTTTGAAAAGATACCTATAAGGACTTTTTCAGCCTCTTCCTTGTCCAATGTTACAACTCTTCAATTTTATTGAGTAGTTGATCTTGTTCCCCTAAGAATATCACAATTGTTTCTATTGAAGTGGTAAGGCTAAGAAATAGGACTAGACATTGGAATGAGAGATTGAGATGTAGATTTATTGAAACTGTTGATAGCTTAAGGAAAGAAGTCAGTTCAGTAGACAAAAATACACACATTGTATGAAGATAAAGAAGCATCGACGTCAAAGTTCAAGGTTTTAAAAGTACAAGTTTATAGGATCAAGCTTTCCACAACACTTTTCCACCTTGAGGTAGCTCTTTCAAAAGGCAACAGGTCATTCCCTCTTAAACCACATTTCAGTTGGAGTGTTTCAGGTGTGCTACCATTTACATTAATGAACCAGTATATTTATAAAAAATCCTGATTATTAAAAGCCAACTTTTAGTTAGACAAGGATGTCTATAGTCTAAAAGCAAAATGTTTTTCCCTTTGTAGTCTTCAGTTATTACCATTTACCATCCATTTGAAAAAATCTATTACGCTTACATCATTAGCTAATTAATTTGGTACTATCTAGAATGTTTTGATACAATTAAGATAAAGGATATTATTTTTTTTATTCATTATTTATGTCATGACCCAAACTGAAGGTACATGACAGGCACTGGGGAATGGGAATACATAAGGTAACCGAAACCCGTAGTAAGCTTTAGAATTTTTTTTTTGAAATTAAAAAAATACACTAAACAATAAAATCATAACAGATGCACAATAATAAAAGCATAAAACAATATTCTTCAAATACAACATCTCAAGTCAGATAAAAACAGAATACTGATAATACATATTTTTGGATTAACTATTGCGGTGTCTAGAATTCAGTTACACAATATACAAATCAAATCAACATACATAGTGTAGCCGGTGAAGAATAAACTCGGCGCAAACGGTGGATACTAGCAGACAGACTGTGAGGTCCTGAAAAAATAAGTTGAGGGGAATCAGACCTCACTGAATGAATCAATTTTATAAAATACATACTGATTATTTGTTAAAACTCTTTTTAAAACAATATAGAATAAAATTATTATAATAATTAAAATCATTTACTTTTCTCGATAATATTTATATAAAGTCTCTTTAAAACTTTTTAAATCAATTTAATATGAAATCCTCATATAAAAATATTTAAAATAACTTTTTTTAGTGGAAAACCTAGTAGAATACCTAAACAATTATTCTAATAGCCTTTCGGCTCTCTTAATCCAAGTGATTGTTGTCCCGAGAGCAAGCTCAACCGAGTTATTGCCACAGTCATTTCACTTATTCCATATTGATGTCCCAAGAGCAAGCTCAACCGAGTTACATCCCTTTTTACCGACCCGAGAGCACCAGCTCCACCGAGCTCTAACCATTCACTCTTGGCCGAGGGTACACACTTCCCCAAGCCCAATTCACATTTTAACACATACTGAGATCTTACCTGCGTGCACGTGGTCCTAATGACACCTACTATATAGCACGTTCTACCATTATCCCCAAATCAATTTGAATTACAAATAATTAAATAAAGTAAATAAATTATTAAATAATTAATAAATAAACGATTAAATAAATAAATAAAACATAACGAAATAATTTTTCTTTAAACATGCTTTCAATTATTATTTATAAATCAATCATATAATCAATTCTTTATTATTTTTAATTGCTAGAAAATATACTAAAAACACACAACACACATTTCATTAAATTAATTCACAGGTTGAGCATGTCGGGCGACGCGTTCTCTGTTGCCCTGGTGCTACAGCTCGTGCCCCAGAGTTCTCTAAAATAAATAATATTTATTTAAAATATGCTCGTAGGATAAAATAATTAAATTAATGAGATTCTCAAAAATTAATAAAATCATTAAATGAAGGAATTAACTTGATTTAAGATACAATGCTAAACAGATCCAGAATTTCATAGATATCGTTGTCACGTTTTACGAAAAATCTACCAAAAATTCGACAGAATCTCCCTTGTAAAATGGACACCCCTCTAATAAAAGTAAAGTCGATCTTGCACGAAAAACACTTCTATTCACCACACAATACCACACTCGGATTGGACTCCCAAACTACACAAATTTTCGACCGAAATCATCAACAACACTACCACAAAGTATATATATATTTGAGTTATAAAAAAATATATAACAAAATTTTATAAAAATTAATTGGGCTATTTGAATAATAATTTCTTTTAAATAATTATCATATACAAAAATACAATTTTTATTTAAACTATTAATATTTCTCATTTAATATATTAATATATACTTAAAATGTATTACTTATAAAATTTCAGAAAATTCATAAAAATATATTTAAAACTAAATATAATTAAATCATCAAATAATTAAATACTATAATATTTATATACATTTATATTATTTTTGAAGATTAATCTAAAATCCACAAAATATACAAAAATACCTATTTAGCTAATAAAATTAATTTATACCTTCTAATAATTAAAATTATCATTATACATGTTAATTGAATACAAATTTACTAAAAATCAATTTAAAATCAAATTACACAATTTTCTCTAAAATTCATATTTTTCACATATAACTTCCAAAAATTATAATAAATTACCTATAATTAATTTTACAAAATTTTCTTTACAAACATTACTCCAAATAATATATAGTATTTATTAAAATTATCAAAATTTTCAGGCTCTAAATAGTAACCCGAACCAAAAATTCCAAAAATTAAAAAAAAATCCAAAAAATATATTTGCATAGCATTCAATCTTTACATCAGCTTCTCTACTCAACATTAAGCCTAAATCTCACATAATTAACCAAAAATTAACAAAAACTCAAAAATGAATTTACCTCGTTTCAAGTCAATTCGAAAGGAGATCGAAGAAACTGAAGGTAGATTCGAGAAGCTTGGAAGATAAGGATTCCAATGACACCAAAATCTCGACCAACCGACGTCGAAATCTTTGCCGGTGACCAAAACTAGCTCCGGTCAAAATAAGAGAAAACGTGAAGAGAAGGAAGACAGGCAGTTGCTGGGTGGCTGGCTGGAGGACGGCGAGCTAGTGGTGGTGGCGGCGGTGAGGTAGTGGGGTGGTACTGTCTGGTCTGGTTCGGTAGAAAGAAAAAGAAGAAGAAGAAGAAGAAGAATGGCCCAAAAAAAAATGATTCTGACTTTTTTTTAATAATAGTAATAATAAAATACTAACTCTCCCATCAAAACACTATACAATATACATATATAAAAATAACATACCTTATTAATTCTCTCCACTATAATAATATACACAATAAAATATAAAATAATACTTAGCTAACAATTTACTAAAATATCATTAACACACTTTTATAAAATAATAATAATATTCAAATTTAATTTCACTAAATAATAATTTCAATATTAATAAAATATTTATTAACACTATAAATCCCAAAAATTTATTTTATAATTTAAAAAAAATAATTCGGGTTATAACAGTCTTTCCCCCTTATAAAAAAATTCGTCCTCGAATTTTAACAAAATAAAAGGAGTACAAGATTTTTACAAATGAAAAATATAGGGATATGCCACTTGCATCACTGTCTCGGTCTCCCACGTGCAATCTTCCACCGTATGGTTGCTCCACAACACTTTCACCATCGGAATTTCTTTAGTGCGGAGCTGTCGAACTTGTCGATCCACTATCGCCATTGGGTACTCTTCATACGCCAAATCTTCGCTGAGTTCCACTGTCTGAGGCTGAAGAACATGCGAAGGATCAGAAACATACTTCCTCAACACAAAGGTGATCTGCACTTTCTTCCATACATCGCTTCAAACGGAGCCATTTCAATATTTATATGATAACTGTTGTTATATGCAAATTCAATCAATGGCAAGTGTACGTCCCATTGACCACCAAAATCTATCACACACATTTGAAGCATATCCTCCAAAGACTGAATGGTCCTTTCAGACTGACCATCAGTTTGAGGATGAAAAGTTGTGCTAAAGTCCAACCTTGTACCCAAAGCCTTATGTAATTCTTGCAAAAGACTGAAGTAAAAGTGACTTCTTTGTCAGACACTAAACTCATTGGTACTCCATGAAGACAAATAATCTGATTAACATACAATCTTGCTAACCTGTCAGTAGAGTACATCTTCTTAATTGGCAGAAAGTAAGAGACTTTGTGAATCTGTCAACTATCACCCAGATAGCATCATAGCCACTTGATGTACGAGGTAAACCACCTACAAAATCCATAGCAATCATATCCCACTTCCATTCTAGAATAAGAAATTGTTGTAATAATCCTGAAGGCCTCTGATATTCCAACTTCATTTGCTGACAAGTAAGACATTTGGACATAAATTCTGGAATATCTCTCTTTATCCCATTCCACCAATATGTATCTTTCAAATCATGATAAATCTTGGTAGAACCTAGATGAATACTATAAGCAGAAAAATGGGCTTCCTCCATAATCTCCTTTCTTAATTCATCCACATCTAGTACACATAGCCTTATGCCCAAATGCAACGTGCCCTCACTGTCAATTATAAAGTCTCTGGATTGACCTTGTTGCACTTCAAACATAATCTTCTGCAACTGTGGATCTCTTCTTTGAGCTGCTTTAACTCTATCCAAGTACACGGATCGTACTCTGAATTGAGCTAAAAGACATTTCTTAGTTATCTTCCACTGTAACCTCTAATCAATCAGTTCATGCAACTCCTTAATGATTGGCCTCCTTTCTGTGCTAATATGTGCAAGACTGCCTGCTGACTTCCTACTCAATGCGTCAGCTACCGTGTTCGCTTTACCCAGATGGTAAAGAATAGAGCAATCATAATCTTTCAAAAGTTCCATCCATCTCCTTTGTCTTAAATTCAAGTCTCTTTGCTAAAAGATGTACTTTAAGCTCTTGTGGTCGATGTATATTTCACAAGTTACACCATATAAATAATGCCTCCATATCTTCAAAGCAAACACCATAGTTGCCATTTCCAAATCATGGGTGGGGTAGTTCTGCTCATGCTTCTTTAACTGATGTGAAGCATAAACAACCACTCTCCTATTCTACATCAATACACACCCCAGTCCTACTCAAGAAGCATCACAGTACACTGTATACCCTTCATTCCCTGAAGGTAAAGTCAATACTGGAGCTTAAGTCAACAAGTCCTTAAGCAACTGGAAGTGCTCTTTGCATCTGTTAGTCTAAAACTTGACATTCTTTTGAGTTAGCCTTGTTAAGGGTGCTGCAATCTTAGAGAAATTCTTCACAAATCTCCTATAATAGCCTGAGGGTACACACTTTCCCGAGCCCAATTCACATTTTAACACATATCGAGATCTTATCCGTGCGCACGTGATCCTAGTGACACCCACTAGGTAGCACGTTCTACCATTATCTCCAAATCAATTCGAATTACAAATAGTTAAATAAAGTAAATAAATCATTAAATAATGAATAAATAAACGATTAAATAAATAAATAAAACATAACGAAATAATTTTTCTTTAAACATGCTTTCAATTATTATTTATAAATCAATCATATAGTCATCTCTTTATTATTTTTAATTGTTAGAAAATATACTGAAAATACACACAACACATATTTCATAAAATTAACTCACAGGTTGAGCGTGTCAGGTGACGCGTTCTCTGGTGCCTAGTGCTACAGCTCGTGCTACAACTCGTGCCCCAGAGTTCTCTAAAATAAATAATATTTATTTAAAATATGCTCGTAGGTTAAAATAATTAAATTCATGAGATTCTCAAAAATTAATAAAATCATGAAATGAAGGAATTGACTCGATCTAAGATACAATGCTAAACAGACTCAGAATGTCACAGATACTGATGTCACATTTTACGAGAAATCTACCGAAAGTTCGGCAGAATATCCATTGTAAAATGGACACCCCTCTACTAAAAGTAGAGTCGATCCTACAGGAAAAACACTTCCATTCACCACACAGTACCACACTAGGATCAGACTCCCAAACTACACACAAATTTTCGATTGAGATCATCAACAATACTACCACAAAGTATATATATATTTGAGTTATAAAAAAATATATAACAAAATTTTATAAAAATTAATCGGGCTATTTGAATAATAATTTCTTTTAAATAATTATCATATAAAAAAGCCCAATTTTTATTTAAACTATTAATATTTCTCATTTAATATATTAATATATATGCTTAAAATTTATTACTTATAAAATTCCGAAAAATTCATAAAAATATATTTTAACACTAAATATAATTAAATCATCAAATAATTAAATACTATAATATTTATATACATTTATATTATTTCCAAAAATTAATCTAAAATCCACAAAATATACAAAAATACCTATTTAGCTAATAAAATTAATTCATACCTTCTAATAATTAAAATTATCATTATACATATTAATTGACTATAAATTTACCAAAAATCAATTTAAAATAAAATTACACAATTTTCTCTAAAATTCATATTTTTCACATATAACTTCCAAAAATTATAATAAATTATCTATAATTAATTTTACAAAATTTCCTTTACAAACATTACTCAAAATAATATATAGTATTTATTAAAATTATCAAATTTTTCGAGCTCTAAATAGTAACCTGAACCAAAAATTTCAAAAATTAAAAATAAATCTAAAAAATATAAAAAAATATATATATTGGCATAGCATTCAATCTCTACATCAACTTCTCTACTCAACATTAACCCTAAATCTCACTTAATTAACCAAAAATTAATAAAAACTCAAAAATGAATTTACCTCGTTTCAAGTCGATCCAGAAGAAGATCGAAGAAATCAAAGGTAGATTCAAGAAGCTTAGAAGATAAGGATTCCAATGACATCGGAATCTCGATCAACCGACATCGGAATCTTTGCCGGTGATCAAAACTAGCTCCGGTCAAAAGAAGAGAAAACAGGAAGAGAAAGAAGAGAGGCGGCTGCTGGGTGGCTGGCTGGAGGACGGCGAGCTGGTGGTGGTGCGACGTGGTGGCAGTGGCGGTGCGGCAGTGGGGTGGTGAGGTCTGGTTTGGTTCGGCAGAGAAGAAAGAAAAAAGAAGAAGAAGAATGGCCCAAAAAAAAAGATTCTGAGTTTTTTTTTAATAATAATAATAATAAAATACTAACTCTCCCATCAAAACACTATACAATATACATAAAAAAAATAACATACCTAATACACAATAAAATATAAAATAATACTTAGCTTACAATTTACTAAAATATCATTAACACACTTTTTTAAAATAATAATTAAAATAACATTCAAATTTAATTTCACTAAATAATAATCTCAATATTAATAAAATATTTATTAACACTACAAATCCCATAAATTTATTTTATAATTTAAAAAAAATCGGATTATAACAATTTATGAATTTATGAATTGGAGCTATATACATCTGTTGGAACTTTTTGTTTCATCTCACTTATATTTGTCATCACCCCAATAACTCATCAGTTTTATATACGACTATAGCATCTTAATAGATGCGCGCTAATGTATTATCGGATGTTGGAGACATTAAATAAAAAATTGTAAGCATACCTTGGAAGTGAGGCAGTACTTTGTCCTTTCATTTCCAAGAAAGCTATCAGAGACCAAGAACTTGCCTTCTCCAAGAATCCTTACTCCCTCTTCAGCTGTGTATGAAATAGATCTCCAGATCTTACAAACTTTAAGAAATCATTAAAAAAAAAGATTCAGAGAAAACTTTTCTTTTATTATCAATGCTTCCCTACAAATTGACTAATTAATTAGTTTTGGCTCAATGTATAGTATCAGAGACTGCATATCTTTTGTTCTACACACCTCAAAGACTGCATCTTTTGCTATTTTGTAATTTCTTTCACCAGGCACTCTGCAATTGGAGCTTTGTGCTCTTTTAGGATAGCAACTGTTTTGTGAAGAAGCTCTGCTTTCTTCTAAAGAGGAGTTGTAGCCCAAGCTTTCTGGGCACTTTTTGCCAAGTCCATCACCTTCTTTAACTCTTCTTGAGAGCAAGCTATTTATGTGTGTGTGTCAAAACCACAGCAAAGTTAACTAAAACCTGTCAAGATACTAATAGCTTAGGAGTGTCTGATTACTGATGTACCTTGAACTTTGTACTAGGTCTTTCTGGTAGTGGGATTGATAATGGCAACATTTTCACCAGAAGCTAACTTCTTCCACTCTTCGTTAAAGGAATACTTGTAAACATCTTCATCCAACATCTCAGCAAATACTCCAGTTCCTTCTATTTTTTATTCTTGTCAAAACAGATCAAGAACTAATGTAGGCAACTACCTAAAAAAAAGACTAGTTTAATTTAAATAGACTAACTCCAATGGCAAGAACAAGAACTGAATGGAAGTATAGGTTTATTGCTAGCAATGGGCAGTGAAGCAAATAGAGTGTGCAGTGTGAGTTTGGCAACGTGCTAGTTTATATAAGGAGAAGGTGAGCCACCACTTGCATCATGAGATAGGTTCATAGGTGGTGACATCAAATTTCAAGGTTCTGAAAGTACAAGTTTATAGGATTAAGCTTCCTCCTTGAGTTAGCTCTTTCAAAAGGCAGCAGGACCGCATTTCCGTTGGAGCATTTCAAGTGTGCTACCACATGTCTGCAAGACTCTTATCATGTTAAAAGTCATGATGCATGAGTATGATTAATGATGCATGAGTATGATTAATGATGTATAAGTATGATTAACAATGTATGCGCATGATTAATAATTTATGAAGATGATGTATGAGTATGATTAATCATTAATGATAATGATAATAATAATGATTTAAGGTTAATGATTAATGAATGCTTGATGATAATGATGATGATGAATAATGATAATGATGATGATAAATATGATTAATGATTATAATGATAATGTTTTATGATTAATGATTAATGATGATGAATGATTTATGATTCATTCATGATTATGAATATGTGAAGTGGATCCCTTAAGAAGTAAAGCATACAGCTTTAAAATTAACTGTTAGTCCACATATGGCTTCTTTCACACCATGAACTTGCACACAATGAATTTCTTCAGGCTTGATTGCCCAAACCTATAGATAAGGAAATAATGCTCCTGTTTAGCATTATTTCGATATTAAGTAATTAGAATGCATATTAGAAGTATAAACACATATATATACTTGTTGAAGAAGTTATGATAGAGTAAGAGAAAGGGCTAAGTTTAAACAAACAAACATTTGAAAATCAACAATAAAAGGTTTCTTCAGATCAAGAAGGCACACAACCTTTGAACTATGAGAAGGAATCATCACTGTAAATGAAATTAGTCTTAACTAGAGAACTAGCCTGAAGAAAAGATAAATAAATAATGGAAATCAAATGAGGAATTATAATAGCAAGTTTTTCACCCACAACAATAACAGGAAAAAGGAACATCTGCAGCGATAAGAAGAAACAACTGAATCAGAAAACTAGATACCTAAGCAATTACATCAAAATTCAAGGTTTCAAAAGTAAAAGTTTACAAGATCAAGCTTACCACAACCCTTTTCCTCCTTGAGGTGGCTCTTTCAAAAGGCTGTAGAATGTTCCCTCTTAAACCGTATTTTAATTGGAGTGTTTCAGTTGTGCTACCACATGTCTACAAGACTGTTATCATGTTAAAAGGCGATCATATGTTGTAAGATTCAACACTAATATAGATGTAATATAGATCAAAAATATATTAATAAGTTCTGAACTGGGCTTGAGCAAGCTTAACAATCACTTCCATATTTACATAAGATGGCCCAACACACAATGTGTTTATGTGTCAGCTCAAGGACCATGTACCCTGATCTCAAAGTTTCCATTGATCCTACAGATAAAATAAAAAATTCAAATGTTGTGCAGGTAGTGGCAGATTAAAAACCAAGCAGCGCCTAGCATATAACATAGACGTACTAATTGGTAATTACTATTCAAAAAAAAGGCATGCATCCATAATGTGAATAAATAAAGTCCCACCAGCATAAAACAGAAGATGAAAATAAACAAAACTTATATAAGAGCCAAAAATAAAAATGAAAGAATTGGCATCCTCCACAAATCAATCCATGTATCCCCTCAAGTGAGATTGAGCTGCTTCAACTCAACCTTTACAATTTGAAAAAACAGATAAAGTTGTTATAAGAACCTGTAAGCTGCCGAGGTCATCAAACAGACAGATGCAACTAAGAATACAAAAAGAGCAAAAACCTAAAGGCATGCATAATTAGAGAAATTTTTTCTATTGAGAACCTGGACAACCACAAACTCAAACTTACACATTACACAATAAAGAAAAATTTAATAGGGTGATGCAAGCAACATTATTTTTGAAATAAGGACACTCATAAGAGATATGGCTACCTGATAAAATACCAGTGCAGCTAGCTCTACCAAGCCACATTGTAAGCCTCTTAAATTTCAAGACTTATAATCACTAGTTGCATACATCCTAAGAAAAAATTGCCAAACAATCCATCAGAGAACTGAACATATAAAAATTGGTAATTTTGAAAAGATACCTGTCGGAATTTTTTAAGCCTCTTCCTTTTCTAATGTTGCAACGCTTCAGTTTTGCTGAATAGTTGACCTTGTTCCCCTAAGAATATCATAATCATTTCTGTCGAAGTGGTGAGGCTAAGAAAGAGGACTAGAAATTGGAATGGGAGATTGAGATGTACATTTATTAAAACTATTAACAGCCTGAGGAAAGAAGTTAAGTTTGGTAGACAAAAATAAACACATTATATGAAGATAAAGAAGCAATGACATCAAAGTTCAAGGTTTTAAAAGTACAAGTTTACAGGATCAAGCTTACCACCACACTTTTCTTCCTTGAGGTAGCTCTTTCAAATGGCAGCAGGGTGTTCCTCTTAAACCGCATTTCAGTTAGAGCGTTTCAGGTATGCTACCACACAAGACTCTTAACATCTTAAAGTGCATGAGCATGATGCATGAGTATGACAAATGATGTATGAGTATGATGCATGAGTATGATTAATGATGCATGAGTATGAGCATGATGCATGAGTATGATGCATGCGTATGATTATTGATGCATGAGTATGATTTATGATGTATGAGTATGATTAATGATGTATGTGTATGATTAATGATTTATGAGCATGATGTATGAGTATGACTAATGATAATGATAATGATTTAACGTTAAAAAATAATGATGATGATGAATGATGATGATGATGATGATGATGAATATGATTAATGACTATAATGATAATGTTGTATGATTAATGATTAATGATGACGAATGATATATAATTCATTCATGATTATGAATACGTGAAGTGGCTCCCTTAAGAAGTAAAGCATGCAGCTTTAAGATTAGCTATTAGTCCACATACGGCTTCTTTCACACCATGAACTTGCACACAACGTATTTCTTCAGACTTGATTGCCCAAACCTGCAGATAAGTGAATAATGCTCCAGTTTAGCATTATTTTGATATTAAGTAACTGGAATGTTTATTAGAAGTATACACACGTATATATTTTTATTTAAGAAGTTATGATAAAGTAAGAGAAAGAGCTGAGATTAAACAAACAAACATTTGAAAATCAGCAACACAAAGGTTTCTTCATATCAAGAAGACACACATCCTTTGAACTATGAGAAGAAATCATCACTGCGAATAAAATTAGTCTCAACTAGAGAACTAGCGATTAGTAGAGGTACTTGAAGAGAAAGATAAATAAATAATGGAAATCAAATAAAGAATTATAATAGCATGTTTTTCACCAACAATAACAACAGGAAAAAAGGAACATCTATAGCATCAAGAAGAAACAACTGAATAAGAAGGCTAGATACCTATGCACTGACATCAAAATTCAACGTTTCAAATGTACAAGTTTACAAGAACAAGCTTACCACAACCCTTTTCCTCTTTGAGGTGGCTCTTTCAAAAGGGAGTAGGATGTTCCCTCTTAAACAACAATTCAATTGGACTGTTTCAGGTTTTCTACAACATGCGTGCAAGATTCTTATCATGTTAAAAGGCGATCATATGTTGTAAGATTCAACACTAACGTAAACAAATTTGTAATTTCCAAAAGACACCAGTCTGAAAAACTTTGACAACTATAAAATCAAAAAAGCAAACATTTTCCACAACAAAGAAAAAATTAACAGAGTCATGCAAAGCAATTTGACTTTTCTGAAACTCTTAAAGCAGATGTCAAAGATGGAATTGAAATAGTAATAACAATTATTTCAAAATCTCACAGTATGTTTGTCTGAGATCACCATTTCCTGATTTTACTAGCTATTGATATTTTTTGCCATCTTAACCGATGCATTCAACCACTTTTGGGGCATTAAATCCTTCAACATCCTACAGATTCAAAAAAACATAAATGTCAGAAACAAGTGTGCCTAATAAACATGAATCTTTCAAGTAAATAAAGGCACTTTCTTTGGAAATGACTTCAATTAAATCATTAGGCCCTTTAAAACCATTCAAGTGCAGCAAATTAATCGTTTTATGGACTAAAAATAACAATGTTAGCATTGACATCGTCCAAAGTGAGAGTGATATACCTTCAAGTGAGAGTGAGCTGCTTCACCCCATCCTTTACAATCTGAAATAACAAATAAAGTTGTTATAAGAAGCTGCAAGCGAGTGAGGTCATCAAACAGACAGAAGCAGCTAAGAATACTAAAAAAAATAAAACAAAAGCTAGATATAATTAGAAAACTTTTTTCTAATGAGAATTTGGACAACCACAAAATCAAACTAACACATTCCACAACAAAAAAAAAATTTAATAAGATGATGCAAGCAGAATTATATTTGAATAAAAAAGAACACTCACAAGAGATATGACTACCTAATAAAATACTAACATAAACACATACACATGACAAAAATTCTATATCAACCTCGTAGTCATAATCAGTGAAACATAATAAATTGTATCATAATCTTTTGAACTTTGAAAGAACTTTCATTTCCAGAATGCTAAGTTTCAGACTAGTGCCTTGTAAATTACAAACTGACTGTAATTCTAACTGATCTGTGTTACTTAGATGGCACCATTATTTTCATTCAACATAGACCCTTAAGGAATGAATGCTTTGTCTTATACATGTCATTGTAACAATAAAATCATAAAGGATTTGGCAAAAATCAACCATCAGATTTCGCAAAATAGAACAAAAAAGCACCATAATTTTAAAAAAGGTGATGCAAGCAGAATTATTTCTGAAATAGAAAAGAACACTCTTAAGATATATGACTACAATGCCAGTGTAGCTAGCTCTACCAAGCCATGTTGTAAGCCTCTCAAATTTCAAGACTTTGCATTCATCCTACAAAAGGGTTACCAAACAATCCATAGAGAACTGAACATATAAAAGTTTGTAATATTGAAAAGATGCCTGTCAGACTAGATTTTAGGACTTTTATCAGCCTCTTCCTTGTCCAATGTTTCAACTCTTCAATTTTGTTAAATAGCTTATTTTGTTCTCTAAAGAATATTAGAACCAATTCTATTGGAGTGGCGAGGCTAACAGAAATAAAAGTACAAATTGGAATAAGAGATTGAGACATACATTTACTAAAATTATTGATAGCTTGAGGAAAAAAGTAAGCTTGGTCGACAAAAATAAGCACATTACACCAGGATTAAAAAAAGCAATGATGTCAAAATTTAATGTTTCAAAAGTGCAAGCTTATAGGATCAAGCTTACCACAACCCTTTTCCTCCTTAAGGTGGCTCTTTCAAAACGCTGCAGGATGTTCCAGCTTAAACCGTATTTCAGTTGGAGTGTTTTAGTTGTGCTACCATATGTCTGCAAAACTCTTATCATGTTAAAAGGTGATCATATGTTGTAAGATTCAACACTAATATAGATGTAAGATCGACCAAAAATAGGTTAACTAGTTATGAACTTAGCTTGAGCAAACTTAATAATCACTTCCCTATTTACATAAGATAGCCCAACACACAATGTGTTTATGTGTCAGCTCCAGGACCATGTACCTACTTGCTCTCAGAGTTTCCATTAATCCTACAAATAAAACAAAGGCAAATTTAAAAAAATTCAAATCTTGTGCAGGCAATGGCAAATAAAAAACTAAGTAGCACCTAGCAGATAACACAGACTTACTAATTGGCAATTGTTATAAAAAAAAAAAAGGGCATGTATCCACAATGTAAATAAATAAAGTCCCACCAGCATAAAATGGAAGATTAAAAATTAAAAAACTTACATAAGAGCCAAAAATAAAAAAGACAGATTTGGCATCCTCCACAAATCAATCCATGTATCCCCTCAAGTGAGAGTGAGCTACTTCAACTCATCCTTTACAATCTAAAAAAAAGATAAAGTTGTTACAAGAACCTGTAAGCTGGCGAAGTCATCAAACAGACAGATGCAGCTGATAATACAAAAAGAACAAAAACCTAAAGGCATACATAATTAAAAACTTTTTTCTAACAAGAACCTGGACAACCACAAAATAAAACTAACTCATTCCACAATAAAGAAAAATTTAATAGAGTGATGCAAGCAACATTATTTTTAAAAATGGAAGAACAATAATAAGAGATACGACTACCTGATAAAATACCAGTGCAGCTAGCTCTGCCAAGCCACATTGTAAGCCAAGACTTATAATCACTGGTTGCATACATCCTAAGAAAAAGTTACCAAAAAATCCATTAGAGAACTGAACATATAAAAGTTGGTAATTTTGAAAAGATACATGTCAGGACTTCTTCAGCCTCTTCCTTGTCCAATGTTGTAACTCTTCAGTTTTGCTGAATAGTTAATCTTGTTTCCCTAAGAATATCATAATCTTTTCTATTGAAGTGGAGAGGCTAAGAAATAGGACTAGAAATTGGAATGAGATTGAGAATGTACATTTATTGACACTGTTGACAGCCTAAGGAAACAAATCAGATTGGTAGACAAAAATAAACACAATGTATGAAGATAAAGAAGCAATGACATCAAAGTTCAAGGTTTTAAAAGTATAAGTTTACAAGATCAAGCTTACCACAACACTTTTCCTCCTTGAGGTAGCTCTTTTAAAAGGCAGCAAGACGTTCCCTCTTAAATCGCATTTTAGTTGCAGCATTTCAGGTGTGCTACCGCATAAGACTCTTATCATGTTAAAGTTCATGATGCATGAGCTTGAGCATGATGCATGAGTATGATTAATGATGTATGAGTATGATGCAAGAGTATGATTAATGATGCATGAGTATGATTAATGATGCATGAGTATGATTTATGATGTATGAGTATGATTAATGATGTATGCATATTGTTGACCATTTGCATGATCAAACTCCTAATTTTGATTTTTGACAATTAATTTAAGTTTCCAATATTTTCATCTAAGTGTGTAGGAACTTAATTTTATCAAGATTACTCATTCAAGTCCGAAAATACGAAATATTGTCTTTATACTATATTTCGATGAAGTATATGATACCTAAAATATACCTAAACTATCCAAAGCTTTTGGAAGTTAAAACCACCCAATTTTTGGACCTACAAGTGTCTGCACACAAGCCAGTTATGAGCCAGTCACAAGTTAGGACCCTGCGCCTTCAATTTTTGAGCTACAACAAGTGAGCACATTCTGAGCCGCTCATGAGTTGCCCTCATGATCATGAGCAGCTTGTGAGGGCAGTCCTAATAGGCTTTAATGTTTATTTTCAAATGCAACGACTACATTCTTGCTTCTCACAAGCCAATGCTTGCTCCTCACGACCGTGAGCGGTATTCTGATAAAAATTAGTCTAAAATGATTCAAAAATCAATAAGAGATGTTGGAGACACAATCAATGCCTCCAACAGCCATAATCTAAGTTGTTTATCTATATAAACAACCCTTAGAGTTTAATTGAAGTTTCAAGACACTTGATTATTCAAATTCTCTCTTAAGCATTCAATTAGGCTCTCAAATTCTCTCTTAAACAATTTTCATATTTTTATAACTCTTGTGAGAGTTGGTGAGTATTAGAATAGATATTCTTGCTCTTCTAATTTATGGGTTTAAGAAAATAGGAGGTAAGATTCTATTCTAAAAGAATTGGCTTGAGTGTTTAGCCATTAAAACACTTGAGAATTGGTTTTAGAGTAAGCCTAGAAACTCTTGTTTATAAGGTTGTAAGAGAGAGCCTTAAACTCTTATGTAATCTTAATCTTATGAATAAGATTGTGGGTGATTGAAAATCCTAACTTGGGGATAATTTAGGTACAGACGTAGGATTGTTGTTGAATCTGAACTCCTTAAATCATTATGTTCATCATTCTTCCTTCTTAATATTCTTTCAATACTTTTTTATTTATTTTTAAGTTTTGATTTCTATTCGATTGCCTTATTCACCCCCCCCCCCCCCAAGGAATTTTCATTTGGTATCAGAGCTTGAATTCTAGCAACTTAATTGCTAGAAGTTAAAATTATGGGAAGTGAAACTTAAAATATTTCTTCTTTTAGACCATTCTTTGATGGAGGTGACTATCCTCATTAGAAATTCAAAATGGAGCTATATTTGGATTGTGATTCTATCAAACTTTAGAATATTGTCCTAAAAGGTTGGGAACCATCCAAAGCTACCGTTGAAGGAGTAGTCACTAACATCCCAATGAATCAATGGAACAACGATCAAAAGGAAGAAAATCACAAAAACAAGAAGCCTATAATCAAGTCAAGAGAAGAAGGTGGTAAGCTCCAATATTGCATTTCGGCCAAGGAAATGTAGGAAACCTTGGAGAATCACTACGAAGGCAATGTGCAAGTTAAAAGCAATAAGGTTCAACTCCATATTTATGAGTATGAGCTCTTCAAAATGAAGCCTCAAGAATCCATCACGGAGATGACGAATAGTCTTAATGCTCTTATCACCACCCTCAAGAAACTTGGTAAACATTTCACCAAGGAAGAAGTAAACAATAAGATTCTAAGAATCCTACCTAAGAATGATTGAGAATCTTGAGTTACTTCAATTGAGGAAGCTCAAGATCTTGCTACTCTTTTAACCAACGTGCTTATTGGAAAGCTTCTCACCCATAAGCTTACAATAAAGCAAAGAGGTGAAGAGCAAGAAGAAAAGGAAGAAAAGAAAAAGAGCATAGCATTAAAGGCTTCACAAAAAGAAAGTGAAAATGAAAATCTTGAAGATTCCAGTGATGAAGATCGTGATATTGCCATGCTCATAAGAAGCTTTAAGAATTTATTAAGAAAGAAAAATTCTTCAAGAACTAGAGAATTTAACAAGAAGTATGAAAAAGAAAGCAAAAAGAAAACTAAAGAAGTTACTTGTTACGAATGCAAGAAACTGGGTCACATTTGAAGTGAATGCCCCAAACTCAAATCAAGAATAAGGGAGCAAAGGAGAAAAAGAAGGCATTCAAAGCTACTTGGGATGACTCCTCCTAATCCGAAAAGGAAAGAGGAAAAATAAGAAGTGGCCAACCTTTGCTTCATGGCTCTTGAGGATGAAAATGAGGTACCATCTATTTCTAATTCTTCTTGTGATGATTATTGTGAATATGATGATGATGATGATGATGATGAGAGCTCAATTGTAAGTAAACATATGCATAAATATACAAGCTTACTTTCTAAGAAAAAGCTTTATAAGTACAAATTTACTAGCTAATCCAAAGAATTCGAGAACTTGAAAAATGACTTTTCTAAAGTTGCTAAGTCAAATGAAAAACTTGCAAGTGATTTGGAATGTTCAAGTTCCTTAGAAAACCAACTTAAGAAAGCCAACGATGAAAATCAAAAGCTTTCTAAGGAGGTTTAGAGTTAAAAAATTCCATTTCCAAGTTTAAAAAGGGAAAGACACTTTTGATAGCCTTTTTGACTCTCAAAAAGTTTATGGAGATACTCATGGAATTGGATACAAAAATGGAATGCACTCATCATCATGATCACACATTAATTTTGTTAAAGCATCACATGATCATCTACATCTAAAAATAAGACTCAAGCTTTTAAAGATAAGAGGTCTCATATGTCAAATAATAAGGGAAAGTCTCATAAGCCTCAACCCCCATTGACATAAAGAGGTATGGCTCAAACTAGAGCACCACAACATAGACATGCACATATGTACACTAGACACAATTATAATAGGCATGCTACTCAACATAATGCACATAAACATGTTGTACAAACCTATCAAAATACACATTGTCATTGTCAATGTATGTCTCATACTATGACTCAAAAAGGTTATAGGAAGCGTTCACTACCACAACATACAAGGCATGTTTCACACACTAGGAAAGCATATCATCCTAGAAGAAATACGTCTGCCAATGTTGAATGTTTTTATTGTATGACCAAAGGTCACACAAGCAATGTGTGCGTCTATAGAAGATTGCACTTAAACTCGCTTCCTTTGGATTATCTTGAGACTAACCAACATAGACAAAGAAAGGTTTGGGTTCAAAAGAATGTATAAATTATGTTATGTAGGTGTGCTTGAAGTCCATAAGAATAAAAAGTAAATGATATCTTGATAGTGGATGTTCAAGACATATGACCAGAGACAAAGAGTAATTCAACAAGATTAATGCTAAAGATAGAGGACATAATACCTTCAAGGACAATGCAAAAGGAAAGATTATTGATATTAGAGAAATCGGTAACTTTCAATCCTTATTTATACATCATGTATTGCTTGTTGATGGTCTCAAACATAACTTATTAAGTATAAGTCAATTATGTGATATGGGAAACAAAGTTACTTTCTCTCCTAAAAATTGCTTTGTTAGTAGTCTTGATGAAGACAAAGTAATTTTTAGTGGTGAAAGAGTTGATAATGTCTATGCTATTGATTTGAATAAAATTGATAACAAGAATATTAAATGTTTGATGGCTATTTCTCATGACATATGGACATGGCATAAAAGGTTAGGACATGTAAATTTTGAGCTCTTAAATGATCTTTGTAAATATGAGCTTCTCATTGGTTTACCGAAAATTGAATTCATTAAGGATAAACCTTGTGATGCTTGTCAAGGGAAAACAATCCAAGTCCTCATTAAGGCTTAAAAATGTAGTGTTAACCTCTAGACCACTTAAACTTGTACATATGGATTTGTTTGGACCAACTAGAATTGCTAGTCTCGGTGGAATGCACTATGCATATGTATTAGTTGATGACGACTCTAGATTTACTTGGGTGTGTTTCCTTGCTCGTAAGAATGATGCCTTTAAAGATTTTGAAAATTTTACAAAAAGAATTCAAAAAGAAAAAAGTTTTTGTATTTTTTCAATTAGAAGTAATCATGGAACCGGATTTGAAAATGAATTTTGCAAAATCTTTTGTAATGAAAATGGTATTTCACATACATTTTCTTCTTCTAGAACTCCTCAACAAAATAGGGTAGTTGAAAGGAAAAATCGAACTCTAGTAGAAATGGCTAGAACAATGCTTCATGAGTATAACTTACCACTATACTTTTGGGCGGAAGCCGTTAACATGTTTTGTTACATTTCAAATAGAGTTTTCAAAAGATCAATTTTAAAAAAAAAAAAAACTTCTTATGAGCTTTGGAACAATAGAAAATCCAAAATTTCATATCTTAGTGTATTTAGATGTAAGTGCTTTATATTAAACACCAAGGATAACCTTGGAAAAATTGACTCTAAAGTAAATGAAGGAATTTTTCTAAGCTATTCTACCTCTAGTAAAGCATATAGAGTCTCTACCAAGAGAACTCTAATAGTTGAAGAATCTATGCAAAGTTTATTTGATGAATCTAACCCATTTAATCCAAGAAAGGATTTTTGTAGTGTTGATGTTGATGTAGGTGAGCTTATGAATGAGAGCATTCAAGAAGAAAATGCTGGCAAGCCTTTAGATCTTGAAGGTCCAAGCAATGAAGGAAGTGAGGAGATGACTCAATCTACCTTGAAGGATGATCTTCCAAAAGATTGGCAATTTAAGAAAGCACATCATCAAGACCTCATCATCGGTGATACTACAAAAGGGTAACTACTAGATCTCAACTTAAGTCTCTTGTTAATTTAGCTTTTATTTCTCAAATTGAACCTAAAGTTATTGATGATGCATTAAATGATGGATTTTGGGTTCTTGCTACGCAAGAAGAGTTAAATCAATTTGAGAGAAATAAATTTTGGACTTTAGTTCCTAGACCAAAACATCATCCTATCATAGGCACCAAATGGGTGTTTAGAAATAAGATGAATGAACAAGGTGTCATAACTAGGAACAAAGCTAGACTAGTAGCTAAAGGTTATAATCAAGAAGAAGACATTGATTATGATGAAACCTTCACCCCTGCTGCAAGGTTGGAAGCTATAAGAATGTTGTTTGCATTTGCATCATTCATGAATTTTAAACTCTATCAAATGGATTGTTAAAAGTGCATTTTTAAGTGGTTTTATTGAAGAAGAGGTTTATGTTGAGAAACCTCCGGGTTTTGAAAATTTTGATTTTGCTAATAATGTATTTAAACTTTCAAAAGTATTATATGGATTGAAATAAGCTCCAAGAGTTTGGTATGAAAGGTTAAGCAACTTTTTATTAGAGGAAGGGTTCTCTAAAGAAAAAATTGATACAACTCTTTTCATAAATAAATCCCAACATGATTTATTAGCTGTTCAAATTTATGTTGATGATATTATTTTTGGTGCTACTAACCATTGCTTATGTGAGGAATTTTCTAAGTTAATGCAAGGAGAATTTAAGATGAGCATAATAGGTGAACTCAAGTTCTTTCTTGGATTTTAAATCAAACAATTTAAATATGGGATCTTCAACAACCAAAATAAGTATACAATGGAAATTCTCAAGAAGTTTGGCATGAATGGAGTAAAATCAAGCAAAACTTCAATGATTACCACCACCAAACTCAACAAAGATGAGAATGGTAAACGTTATTGAAAAGCGATTTAGAGGTATGATCGGATCCCTTCTTTATTTAATGGCTAGTAGACTCGATCTCATGTTTGCTACTTACTTGTGTGCTTATTTTTAATCTAGTCCTAAGGAATCTTATTTGAATGCAATCAAAAGAATTTTCAAATATCTAAGTGGAAGGTTGCATTTAGGACTTTGGTATCCTAGGAGTTCATCCTTTAACTTAATTAGTTATTCAGATGCGGACTTTACCGGTAGCTTATCAGATAGAAAAAGCACTTGAGGAACTTGTCAATTCTTAAGACAATATTTAGTTTCTTGGTTAGCAAGAAATAAGTTTCAGTTGCCTTGTCCACTGCTAAAGCAGAATATGTAGCAGCTAGTTGTTGTTGCTCTCAAGTTTTGTGGTAAAAACAACAACTCAATGACTATGGCATTGAACTCAATCACATTCCTATTAAATGTGATAATACAAGTTCTATAAATCTTAGTAAGAATCCCATTCAGCGTTCTAGAACTAAGCATATTGACATTGGACATCATTTCTTGCGTGATCATGTTCAAATTGGTGATATTCGTCTTGAATTTGTTGACACTAATCACCAATTAGCTAACATCTTTACCAAGCCTCTTTATGAGAAAAGATTGAATTTCATTAAGCATGAGCTTGGTATGACTGATGGTGTTAATTTAACTTAATTTTGTGATAAATTGTTGAATTGATGGTTATATGTATGTGTAATCATGTTTTTACACTTATGTTTCCATTCTATTTACTTTTCGTATCTAATACTTTTTTACAAAACCATGAATAATCAAATTTTCTCATACATTTTTATTTTTGGTTTATTTCTTGTATTTGATACAATCTCTTCAAATTTGTTATAACCTGAATTTTTATAAATTATAAAATTTGATTTTGAGATTTGCAGTGTTAATAATTATTTTATTAATTTATGATATTTGATTATTAGTGAAATTAAATTTGAAATTTCTTGTGTCGAATATTATTTTAATATTATTAATATTATTACTTATGTAAAATTATTGACTTAGTGTATTTTA
>CATIWM010711858.1:0-20646 GCA_949671775.1 Mallotus repandus
ATTTAAAAATCATCAATAAAATAATCCCATATGCTGTCCTATCATGCAGCCCCCAAATGGTGTGCATAGAATGCAAAACAACTTAATTTCACTATTCTGCCCATTTAACTCTAAAAGGGCTGTTTACAGTCCTAACTTAGAAAAATTCTCCAAACTTGTAGAGAATGAATTTGAAGCTCAAATTTGAATCAATATTAAATCTATATGTATACTGAATTTCTGTAAAAGATTCACTTAATTTGGACTACTATAGAGTGAGATATAAGCACCTGAACACAACCAGGTCACTATACATGAATAGAGTGAGCATCAAAATGGTTATTTTTATTAGTCTACCTTACTGTCTGATTTCGCTCAAACTTAAAGAGACAAAGTTTTAGAGGACTCTTTTAAGTTTTCATAGAATCAAATAAAACTCAATTTGGAGCTCTCTAGCTCATGTTATAATCAAAACACAGAGACTATCAAACCAGACATATAGAACTCGAAATCTGCAGCATGCAAAACCACCAACCAGTGTGCATGAGGTGTGTAGTTTTGATAGTCTCTGTGTTTTCAATTAATCACCAACCAAAAACTCATAAATTACTTATCAATTAATCACCAAAGCCTTTAAATAGGAAGATTAGAGCTTGAAAAGTGTTTGATACCATCAAATTGAACTTGAAAAGCAATCCAAAATTTGAAGAAGTTTGCAGCCCTTAGTTCTCTCTCTTTCTCTCTTCTCTTTTCTTTTCCTTTCTTCTCTCTTTCTTGAACATATAAGGCTGCCCACTAATGTCCACAAATTTGTTTCCTTAAGGAGAAGGAAAAGAGGTTTCTAGAATTAATTTAGATAAGTTATAAGGTGAAATGCTCATTTTAGCCCTTAATGAAACATTCATAATACCTATTAACCTTGAAACTTCCAATTGTCTGTTCTAGGACATTTATTTATTTCAATTAAGTCCAGATCATCCTAAACTCTTTAATTCTCACTCTTTACTCTATTTTTAATCCTAATCCCTTTTATTCTCATAATTTTACTAATTTTGAGTTGCATCAAAATTCAAAAATTCTCGCTCTTCGATTAAGCACAAGTCACGGCTTAGCCCGATGCACTAGCCAAACCATGTATACTAGCTTATACTTAAACTCAACCAATATATATAAATGCAATGTAATATGTATGCAAATGTACCTATAGTAGAGTACGGGTGTGACAAAAATCACTACTGAATCCTTTGCCTCCTCAGATTGACCAGAACCTATTTTGTCACTTCCACCAAATGCCCAACCATGCTACTGATACTTGCAGAACTCTCAAAAATGCAATCCAAGACCTCATCGACTCAGGAAAGATTGATGATCCTGAAAGATGACCTAATGTCAAAACCAACCCCCTTCTAAATTATCGAGCCATGCCCCTACCAACAATCAACACAATCTCACCTAGCCTACTCGAAACCTTTACTAAATAATCAATCCAAGCCATTCAGGAAACCTCAGAAGAATAAGAGGCTAGAGCAAAAAAAGAATTCTTAATGATCTCAAAAGATAAACTCCTAAGTCTGATTCTTGACTGTTATGACTCCAGTGAAGATGAATGGGACCCTTCCACATTTGAATATATTTTGATGCCCCGGGCATTCATTCCCCACTTGATGATGCAAAGGAGAGCTAGAGATGTAGCCTTTCCCATGAATGGTGAAGTAATTGACTACCTTATTCATATAAAGCAGACAAAAGCCTCAAAGTCGAGCAAGATAAACCCAAAGTGTGGGATCTAATGGGCTAGCATCTAGAAAATTCAACTACAAAGTCAAGTATAGTGCACCTTTAACAGCTTATGTCCTTCTAGAGGATATAGTGCCCTCAGGATGGAGAGAAGAGTTTGATGAAGAAGACGGAATGACCAGGATTGTCCAATCTTCAAACTTACAAGTCATGGGAATTGACATCTGGTACAACTCTAATGAAGAAAAAGGCACAGATACCCAGGATTATGACAACTCTGAGATCATTGTTTGGAATAAGGGCAATAATGTAAAAGCAACCAGTCAAGAGACACCACACAATAAAAAGCAGATGGCTAAAAAGCCTCTACCCTTAGTTAATCACGTAACTCGTAGTGGAAGAGCCTACCAACCCCCTAAAAAGGAAAAGGATGTCTCCAAGGGGAAAGAAATGTTAAGTGATGTGGCTCCGAATAAGGAAGAAGATGATCATGTTCTTAAGCAGCTTAAGAAAACTCAGGCACAAGCCAGTATTTGGGATTTGCTCATGGCCTCTAAGAAGCACAGGGATGCTCTAGTCATTGCTCTTGATGATGTAAAGATCACCACCAATGCTGCACCTTACGACATGATAGCTTCTCTAATGAAAGCTCCTGTTAATACAATCACCATCTCAGATGAAAGCTTTATAATTGTCCTCTATTCATACAGACAATAGTCATATCTAAGTAGACCTCATGTGTTATGGTGGAAGATGGATTTGCCATCAATGTTTGCCCCCTGATGCTGTTACATAAATCCAGAATCATTATTGAAGATCTAGAGGAATCTAATGTGGTTATTCGAGCCTACGATGACTCTAAAAAGCCAGTCATAGGGACTTTCAAAGTAGAAGTCACTACAAGAGATATCAAATCAGTAGTAGAGTTCACTGTCCTAGACATCCCTCTAACCTTTGCCCTGCTATTGGGGAGGCCCTGATTCCATCCATTAGGAGGCATACCTTCTACCATACACCAGAAGATCAAATTCCCACTCAAGGATAAAGTTGTCACCATTCCGACTGAAACCAATAACATCATCGCTTGCTTGAACATAGTGCCACCAAGCTTTCATATCTTCGTAATTCATGAAGATTGGGTTGACCCAAAGGTTGCTACAACAATGAAAAAGATGTAATACCTGCCTGAAACTAGATTGGGTGGAAGGTACATTGGAGTCACAGAATTCCCTGATTTTCGAGGACAAACTAGCAGATATGGCTTGGGGTATGATCCTGAGAAGGACACAAGAACTAAAAAGTTCACCTCTTTTATTCTAGAAGGCTCAACTGAGGTCTACCAGGGATAGACAGAGAAGTGGGAAAAGGAAGTGGTTGAGAAACCTGGCTTTGAAATCTTCAGAGATGTTATTGACTCTACTAAAGGAAAGTGCCCCCAATTAAAAAGATATCACTAAGACTGATGTTGATGAGCTGATGAAGAATCTGAGATGAGAATCCAAGACTGAGACCCTCAACTATGAGGAAGTTACTGCCATCCTTGAATCAAGCATTGATGACATTCTGCTTAAAGACACTACTACTGGAGATGATCTATGTACTTTTCCTTTATTTGAAACTGATGATGTAATGAACTCTAAAGTTAATGCAATGAAATCAAATTTTTCTTACTTTTTTTATGTCCTTTTTTATGGTAGTGTGCATTGCATTGATCAAAATACTTGCATATTTGACATTCATTCCATATGCACTAAACCATTCAACATTGGCATAGAAAATGAACCATGCATTTTGCATATTTTGAAAGATGTTACCCCTAAGGAGAGGACAAAAATTGAAAAATATGAATAATATATTCAAAAGCATTTTCTTCGACATACGAAGACATTTCGGACTTCAACGGAGACATTACTCAATACTACATTCCCACCAAAGAAGGATGTAAACTAGTAAAGCAAAAACTGAGAAGACTCAGACCAGAATGAGCCCAATTAGTAAAAAAAGACATCAAAAACCATATTGAGGCTAAGTTCTTAGAGGTAGTAGACTATCCATAGTGGTTAGCAAATATCGTGCTAGTGCCAAAGAAAGACAAAATGGTTAAAATTTGTGTTGACTACAGAGATCTAAACAAAGCATGCCCAAAGGATGACTTCCTTTTGCCTTACATAGATTTGTTGATAGACAACGCTGCCTCTTACGCAATGTATTCCTTCATGGATGGATTTTCTGGATACAATCAAATTTTAATGGCCATCATCGATAAAGAAAAGACGTCCTTCATAACAGAATGGGGTACTTACTGCTACAGGGTAATGCCCTTCAGCCTGAAAAATGCAGGTGCAACCTACCAAAGAATGGCAACAGCTATGTTTCATGATATGATACACAAAGAAGTTGAAGTGTACATAGATGACATGATGGTTAAATCAGAAACCAGAGAAGGGCACCCAGCTGCCCTCAAGAAATTCCTCATAATGGTTGAAAAGTACAGCCTCAGGCTTAATCCCAAAAAGTGCATATTCGGGTTGACTTCAGGCAAGATGCTGGGATACATCATCAGCCAGAATGGGATCAAAGTGGATTCAGATAAAGCAAAAGCAATTAGGGAAATGCCAGTGCCAAAAATAGAAAAAGAAATCAGAGGGTTTCTAGGGAAGCTATAGTTCATAAGCAGGTTCATCACCAAATTAACAGTAGTTTGCGAGCCCATTTTCAAGCTACTCAGAAAAGATCAGCCAGTCATATGGAACGAACAATGTCAGCTAGCATTCGACAAAATCAGAAACTACCTAGCTAATCCACCAGTTCTAAAACCACCCAAGTTTGAGCTGCCATTTACCTTGTACCTAGCCATTGAAGGGAATGCAATCGGTGCAATGCTAGCCCAAGAGGGAGAAGGGAAAGCAGAACACGCAGTTTACTACTTACGGAAGAAAATACTGCCTTATAAGGGAAAGTACAGTCAAGTTGAACATATATGTCTAGCAATGGTATGGGAAATGAAGAAGCTTAAACACTACTTTCAATCATACAAGATTCAAGCTGTGTCTAAAATGGATCCTATGAAGCATCTCTATGAAGCTCCATCCCTAGTGGGAAAACTCACCAAGTGGCTCGTTCCACTCACAGAATTTGATGTGCAGTATCTAACTAAAAATATAGTGAAAGGGAGAGTAGTTGCTGAATTCCTAGCCCTTAACCCGATTCCAGATTCATAAGTAATTCAACTAAACTTCTCAAATGACCCCAGCACTGCCATTGAGGTGCAAGGATGGTGAATGTACTTTGATGGAGCAGTCAACCAATTCAGAGCAGGAGTCAAGATCATACTTTTAACACCAGAAGGTAAAGCTAGCATTTAGAGTTATGAACAATGAGGCAGAATATGAAGCATGTGCACTTGGCATGGAAGCTTTAATAGCCCTATGAGTGACTGAAGTTGAAATATTTGGGGACTCTATATTGGTAATCAATCAGACAAAAGAAGAATAGGAACTAAAAGAACAACACTTGAGGCCATATCTAAGCCACCTGCAGCAGGTCATCTTATCTTTCCAAAAATGCAAATTTATCCATCTCCTTAGAAACCATAACCAAATGGCATATGCACTTGTTTCCCTAGCATCAGTATGGGAAGGACCGATGAAAATGCCCATGAAGCCTCTAACCCTACTCAAATTAGAGCAACCTAGCCACAAATGCCTCAAAATAGCAGAAGTGAAAATAGACAACAAACTCTGGTTCTATGATATACAGCAATACCTCATAAAGAGAATTTACCCTAAGAAGGCAGTCGAAAAAGATAAGGCAGTCATTAGCGACTGGCATCGAAATTCACATCACACCAGGGTGTATTATACAAAAGAACTTCATATGGGATACAACTCAGATGTCTAGATGAGACAGAAGCTGCTAGAGCAATGGAAGAAGTACACAAGGGTGTCTGTGGTCTGCACATGAATGGCGCCATCCTAGCTAAGAAGTTAATAAGACAAGGGTTCTTATGGATAACAATGATGGAAGACTGCATCAAATTAGTAAGAAGGTGCCACAAGTTCCAAATTCACGGGGACATCAGCCATCTTCCCTTAATAGAGCTACATTCTTTCTCTTCTCCATGGCCCTTCTCAGCATGGGGGTTAGACATAATCGGATAAATCTACCCGACATCCTCGAATGGACACAGGTTTATCCTAGTAGCAATCGACTACTTCACAAAGTGGGTTGAAGCAGAATCATATGCAAAATTGGGGGCAAAACATGTGGCAAAGTTCATCAAAAAGAACCTATTCTGCCAATATGGGATTCCCTATCACATAGTTTCAGATAATGGTGTTCAATTCTAAGGAGAAGTTAAGGAATTACTAAGGAGTTATAAGGTGGAGCATTACAAATTCTCACCTTACCACCCACAAGCAAACGGGGCGATTGAAGCTGCAAACAAAAACATCAAAAAGATCTTGTCAAAGATGACTTAGACTTACCATGATTTGGTAGATAGGCTACCATATGCATTATGGGGATACAGAACAATAGTCAGAACTTTAACAGGAGCCACTCCTTTCTCACTAGTATACGAATCTGAAGTAGTACTCCCAATGGAAATGGAAATCAAATCAATGCGAATAGCAATTGAATCTTAACTGCCCAAAACACAATGGGCTCAATAAAAGCATGACAGCCTCACTACTCTGGACAGTCAGAGACTTGTAGCACTATATCATATGCAACTGTATCAAGCTCGACTGGCTAGAGCCTTTAATAAGAAAGTCAAACATACAAGTATGAAATCAGGAGACTGGGTGCTAAACCAAGCCAAACAGAATGTCTCAGACACTAGAGGGAAATTTAGGCCAAACTGGGAAGGCCCATATCTGGTCAAAACTATGCTATCAAGAGAAGCTGTCATGCTAATGGATTTTGAAGGAAATCAGTTCTCTGAGCCTACCAACACAGACCACTTGAAGAAGTACTATGTCTAGAGCAAATACAAAAAAAAAGACCCTACTGAGTTAAAAATCTAAAAAAGGCAATTCAAGCAAAAACTAGGGAATTTCTCGCTAGGTTGAAAACCCGAAAGGGCGACCTAGGCAAAAGTTAAGGAAATGAGAGAAAATACTTAGTTAGAAAACCTTAAGAGGCTGATTAAGGACAATGGTACTGTCAATTCAAAATTTGCATAAATGCAATTATGCTTTTCTTAAATGTATTCAGTAAATATGCGAATGCTTGTCAAATCATGTAAGTACATTTGACAAAATGCAATACATCATTATCATCTAAATCCATCGAGCATGCTAAGTACAATTTGTATATTTTCATTACATGCTTTGTAGTTCTTACTTGTTTCATTATTTTTCCTCTAGATTGCCAACTACTATCGTCGAACCTCAAAAAAAAGCCTAGCTAGGTGCAAAGAGCTCTAAAAAGAGACGCCCTAGGCAAAAGAAGGAATAAAATTAAATACCTAGATAGGCGCGAAGAGCTTTAAAAAGAGACACCCTATGCAAAAGAGGAAAAAATAAAATAAAGAGGAAGACGAAGCAGAATAATCAGACAGAATAGTCATAGATACATGAACAAATGTTACAATTAGGAACACACAAGTCAGTTGATCCAGAGTACAACAACAGCAACCATCAGTACAAAATACAACATACGGTACAGATGCCCAAATACAACACCCTGAGTCTATATCCTTGGGAAAATAATACAACACTGGACAACCACAGCCAAAAGCCTCTACCTAGCCTCCTAAAAAAAATACACCAACTATGGCTGCCATCAAGAACAGCAGTTGAATCCACTCAGGTATCTCCATTAACTGAGCTAGGCTCTGTATCCTTTGCATCCATCTCAAAAGCTGCAAGTCGCACATACAGCTAATCAATCTGCTTACGATAAGATGCTCGCTCCCTCTTCCACTCATGAGTAGCAAGGATGTACTCACTCTACATTAGATGAACATCATGAATAACATCTCATGCATTCATAAAAACACATTCATTTGCATAAAATAGGTACAAATCAATAAAAAAATAAGGTAGTACACTCTGTATGCTAGTGAACTCCATAAAATACTCCTGTGCACTGATTGTAGCAGTATACCAAGACTGAGTGGTGAAAACAGGCACCTGTAAAGAAAAGAAAGTAGATAACAAACAAATCAAGGAAAGGGTAAAAACCTCGCGAAGTCAAAAAACTAATGTGAGTGGCATCTGCAGGCACTACATCCGACAGTGGTGTACACGCTCTAGGCAAAGAGAAACGAGCTCCTACTCTTGTAATTGACAGCCCATACAACATCGGAGGCACCGCACTTATAAAATCACCAAGAACAGCACCACTAGATCGCACACCACTAGCATGTGCCGCCCATTGGTCCTAGGACCACTCTCCTTGTCAAAATGAGAGGAATCTGATCTCCTTCAATGATGTCTAGAATTCTGCAGATAAAACTCTCATAACTCATGTCATTCACCATTTAATACTAACAAAGTTTGTTACGTGCTTACATGAAAATAGAGAAAACACAGCTCAGAAGCATACCGAGTTAGAAGATGCTACCCTAGAAGTGAAATGACTCTGGGATGACCGTGAAGTCCTAGCTCTAGAACCCAAAGATTGTGAAGAATATGCCTGAGGAAGTGGAGGAGGAAAAAATTTACTGGCCACAACATCAATCAATTGTGGCACCAGAGTCATCATAAAAGAAAAATGAGCTCCCTTCAGGAAATCCTCAAAAGGATACCCTCTCTTAGCTCCGTCAAGCTCCTCTCCAACAAGTTCTCGATCCCAAAATTTATCCCCATGGGGAGCAACAGAACTCTCCTCATAAATGGTCCATCCCACTAGCAATAGACCCGCTCACCCAGACACCATAACTTGTCAACAAGACCTTCCTCTATGTCAGGCGCCAAGCCACTCCTATCTCAATCGACTAGTCTTGTCGCTCCATCCACCAGCATGGACAAATTTGCTCGGGAAACACATAAGCAAAAGAATTGTTAAATAATAAGTAAAGCAAATTAAAAAACATCATACCTGACTATGGGCCACTTTACTCAAGAGACCCCTCGCCTCTGCTGGACTCTCGATCAAACCAAAAGTCCTCCTAATCCATCACGGAAGATGTGGAAATCCACTCTCAGGTGAACGCTCAATAGTGGGATGAGGAAACACCCCAAACTTGTAAGCCTAAACCTATCAAGAAGAAAGGAGTCTAAACAATCAAAGAGGAAACAATCCAAAAGCAAGAGACCACACTAACATCCAACATAAACAAGCAACTACAAATGCGCGAGCATCCTCTACAAGCCGCATCCATACCAGAATAAATGTGGGCAAAAGTATTTGTACCCCAACTATACTTTGGCAGATACCTCAAGTTCCTCAGGATAGGTAACAATTGTAAGAAGCCAGTGCTGGAGGCGTTCGGGAAGAGAATGGCACTCAGGAGATAGAACAAGAAACACCAAGCCAATTGCTCAGAGTTAACATGACCTGCGTTGTGCTCCGACCTCACCTTCTCTACAACCTGCATATACCAGATCAAAGAGGAGCATCCAGACTTCACAAAAGCAGTAACACCGAACAAATCCTTTGGCCATTTTTTCCTCACAATGGCAAAACTACATGCCTCACTGCTAAAAGGGACAGGCTTGTTGGAAAAATTCAGCCCAGTAATGGCTGCAAAATCAAGTAGAGGAATAGTCATCTCCCCGAAAGGAAAATGGAATGTGTGGGTAGTATCCATCACTCAATAAGAGCACACATCGCAGCTTGACTCAATGTATACAAGCCATAAGTAAGAGCAGAAATAATACCATCGAAGCCCCTCCCAGCAACCATCTGCTTCACACACAGAGGAAGACCTTGATAATACGAGCTAACCTTATTAAACCTACCAGGCAGCTGAATAACGGGCCCAGAGGAGTGCAACCAATAAGTAAAATGGTTACAACATTTCATCAGATACTAGAACATCTCTTTTTGCATCTTTGCAGGAAAATTACAGCAAGAGCTAAACTACAGCAAGAGCTATATTACAGCAAGAGCTAAACTACAGTAAGAGCTAAACTATAGCAAAAGCTACATTACAGGAGCTACACTATAGTAGGTGCTACATGAACAGTAAATGCTACAATCAGACAGCAAGAGCTACATTACAGCAAGAGCTAAACTACAACAAGAGCTACACTACAGCAAGTGCTACAATCAGACAGCTAGAGCTACATAAACAGCAAGTGCTATGATTAGACAGCCAAACCTATGCAAGCAATAACATCATATAGCAAGAGTTATACTACAACAAGTAATAACAAGGGCTAAATTATAGCAAGAACTATAATAGTAAGAGCTAAATTAGAGCAAAAGCCACATTACAACGAGAGCTCAATAACAGCTAGAGCTAGACTACAGCAAGAGCTAAAATATATGTCAGTTAGAGAGCTATACAGATAATGAATACTGGAATCAGAGCAACACATATAGCAAGTGCTAAGGCAAATAGCTAGAGCTACAATAAGTAAAGCTAACTACAACAAGAGCTAAGTAAGCAAACTAACCGGTCGATGATGAATAGTCCAAGCATGAGTCTCCAACCTATAGACAACGGGAACTGGATCTCCCTGGGAAAGTTGAGGTGGATGAGAAGAGGCTCCACCACTAGTCCCAACAGCCTCTGTAGCTCCAGCAGTAGAGGTCCTTGCACCAGCATGTTTGAAAACTGCCTCATCCTCTAGAACAAACTCATCAAAAGAAAAAAAAAGCAGTATTCACATTGCCAAAGTCACCAAGATCCTCAGGAATAGGAGGGAAGTCCATAATTCCCGCACTCCACAAAGCAACAGAACAACAACAGAAGAAAAAAAAGAAAAGCACTCCAAAAAACTCAACAAAGGCTTAAAGAAGGTCGAAGAACAAGTAAAAGCCGCTCTGAACTAAAAAATGAGTTTGTTTTCTAGACATCGGGCAAGCCTCGGAGAGCGTGACCACGCGCCTAGCACGTCATCACCCGCCCCAAGCACGTGATCACCCGCCCCAAGCACGTGATCATGCATTCTTCTAACCCTCACATGCTCTGAAACTCACACACGCATGCACTAAGACCCCTACACAGGCACCTCTAGGGTCTCGAACTTGCATTTTACCTAAAAGACACAAAAAACACACACAAATCGCATAAACATGAGCATTGTATGTTTTAGGACACTGCATTTGGCATCACTGTCTCAAAAAGTCATTCAAAAAAAGAAAAATGAAGCACATATAACACAAGCATGTCGCATCTACAATTATCACAATTGACACGTCATGAAATCACGCTCAAAACACGATAAATGATGACATCATCATTACATCATTATTACATCATCACTACTCAGTAGCATTTTTATTCGCCTAGAAGCATTTTCACTGCTTAGAAGCATTTTTCATTTGCTTAATAGCATTTTCTATGCTTAGAAGCAATTTCTATGCTTAGAAGCAATTTATATGCTTATAAGCATTTTATATGCTTAGTAGCACATCATCTGCTTAGAAGCATCTTATCTGCTTAGTAGTATTTCATCTACTTAATAGCATCTTATCTGCTTAGTAGCATTTCATCTGCTTAATAGCATTTCATTTGCTTAGTAGCATTTTATCTGCTTAGAAGCATCTCATTTGCTTAGAAGCATCCCATCTGCTTAGTAGCATTTCATCTACTTAGAAGCATCTCATCTACTTAGTAGCATTTTATCTGCTTAGAAGCATCTCATTTGCTTAGAAGCATCTCATTTTCTTAGAAGCATCTCATCTTCTTAGTAGCATTTCACCTGATTAGTAGCATCTTCATTGCTTGACACCTCAGAAGATTATAATAGCATCTTCATTTCTTGACACCTCAGAAGATTATAGTAGCATCTTCATTGCTTGACACCTCAGAAGGTTATAGTAGCATTTTCATCTACTTGACACCTCAATAGGTTGTAGTAGTGCTTTCATTTGCATTGATACCTAAGGAGGTTATGAAAGCATCATCTCGCCTCACCTGAGGGAATTGTAAGGCACACAAATAAGCGGCAGCTCTACCAATCAAACAAAACAACATCAAATAAATATAAGCTTGACTAAACGACACACCATAAGGTAAGTACCTCTTCCCAAAAATGTTTTTGCATCAATGCATTTGCTTCACGTGTATTGACATCAGTACTAGAGCATTATACAACACACATAAAGCAGAGGGCAACTATCATACATCAAATTTTGACTGTCCCCAAAAAGGTCCAGTGATGAAAACATTCCTCCGAACATGACAAGTGTCTATTCATTCGTTCCGCCTCTGAAGAATGCCGTGAGTCTAAAAAAACCCAAACCAAGCCTTCAAAGAGCAAAATCAACCTCCGAATCATTAAGTTGCACCCCAATTTTATGAACTACGAATTATCAAAGTGGTAAGTCACTCGTTTCAAGCGAACATTGCTCAAAATGAGCAACTCATCATACCAATGTTTGACTCATGAGACTGGAGTTCAACTTCATGAAAATTGGAAGCCGATTTTGACAAAATGGACATAAAAAATGCATCTGTAAGCTCTAAAAACTTTTGGAAGTGACCCCAGAATAGTGCGTGCAACCTCGAGAAGTAGCTTGTGATCACACCCGAATACATTTTGCTAAAGCGTGAAAATGGAAGCCATTTTTGACAAAAAAAAACATCAGAAACACGTCTGAAAGGTCTAAAAACCTTGAAAAATGCCCCTAAAACAGTACGATTGGAGCCCAGGAAGGCTATGTGATGCGTGCAAGAGCAAGTGATCACACACCATAGCGAGTGATCACGCGCAAAGGCGTGTGATAATGGATCATGAACCCAAGTCCATGATCACGTGCACTAAAGGCATGGTCACATGCATTTTACCTACTTTTCATGCATTTGTAGGCTTTTTTCCCTATAAATAGGGGTCTTTACCTCCCATTTTGATAAGGCTAGAGCCGAGGGAGCCTACATACACTAAAACACTATCAAATTAAAGACTCAGGAGTCCAAATTCACACACTTTTAGCTCACTTTCCACATTTTTTGTAGGATGTTTAGACAAATTTGAATTAAACCCAACCATATCTTTGTCAAAGCACGCTTCAAAGGTATACAAATTTACATTCTACACGTCATTTTTGACCTCTCAACGAGGAAAGCTTGAAAATCCCACGAAGCTAAAGCTTCAAAAATTCAAAAATAAGCTCATTCGAATTTGAGGACTAAATAATCATTTTTTCATGTTTATTTTACTGTTTTGCATTTTACTTTATTACCGTCAGCAGTTGAGAAATTATTGTGATTGTGTGATGAGACTGGCAACTTGCATACTAATTAAATAATCTCTACTTTGTTTTGCTCATAATAAATCATCATTTTGCATCAATATGCATTCAATAAACATAAAAGCTCCTCATCTAAGCTAAAGCTTTGATATCGCGGTCCAATGATGCAATCATTATTATTCACTATTTATCTTATCATTTAGGAATGCTTTATAATAATTCTTGCAAGAGCATGAACTACATGCATCTGTTTAATCATTCATGATGCATCAATCATCTTCATTGTGCTTATATGCTGTCCGAGTGGTTGAATGGATGGAATTACACATAGCTATGTTAACCTCTATCTTGTAGGTATATATTAGATTTAAGTTTCAACAATCTTCTTTTCCTTTTTTGAATGTTTTTACTAGGAAAGCCTTGTAAATAATTATGTTGAATTTCTAGTTCTTTTCGTTATTATCAACGTGCTTATGTGAATGCAAATATATCAACTGCCATCACCAAAACTAGGGTGCTGCAGTAGCTATATATTAAGTATTAAAAGGAGAAGTAGGCAAAAAGTAGATAAGATCTCCCGAGCTCAGAATCTCTGCTAGGGATGATACTTGTTGAGTGACCCGATGCCGTCCCTTTTATCTTTTCCTAGTTTTCTAAAAACTAGCTGGCAACTACAAACACAAAGCGTCTTGTATCCCCCTGAGACTAACCATTTGTCCCTGTCCCGTAAATGGAACGGATGTCCCATTTGGCAAAGTTGCCATGTCCCTCAGACCATAAAATTATCATTTTGGTCGCTCATAAGATGAAAGGGATGACATCATGTCACTTAATAAGTACCGTCCCTGCAGAGATTTTGAGCCCTGGAGATCTCATCTACTTTTTGGCTATTTCTCATTATGGTACTCAATATATGGCTACTGCAACACCCTAGTTTCGGTAGTGACAGTTGATATATGCATATTCACACAAGCATATTGATAATAATAAAAAAATAAAAGAAATTCAACATGATTATTTACAAGGCTTTCCAAGTAAATATATTTAAGAGAGAAAAAAGGTACGAAAATGTAAATCTAGTCCTAATCTAGAAAACACCTGCAAGATAAAGGTTAACACAACTATGTTCAATTCCATCTATTCATCCACTCAGACAGTAGATAAGCACAAAAAAGATGATTGATGCATCATGAATGATTGAACAGATGCACGTAATTCATGCTCTTGAAGGAATTATTATAAAGCTTTTTTAAGTGATAAGATAAATAATAAATAATGATGATTACATCATTGGACCACAATATTGAAGCTTTAGCTTAGATAAGTAAGGTTTCATGTTTATTGAATGCATATTGATGCAAAATGATAGTTTATTATGAGCAAAACAGAGCATAAATTATTCAATCAGCATAAAAATTGCTAGTCCGATCACACAAAGTAATTTCTCAACTGCTGGCAATGATAAAATAAAATGCAAAGCAATAAAATAAACGTACGAAATTGATTATTTGGTCCTCAGATTCTACTAAGCTCATTTTATATTTTCGAAGCTTTAGCTTCTTTGGATTTTCAAGTTGTCCTCGTCGAGAGGTTGAAAATAACGTGTGTAATGCAAATTCGTATACCTTTGAAGTGTGCTTTGACAAAGAAGAAGGTGGATTTAGTTTAAAAAGCGGTCTAAAAAATCCTACGAAAATGCAGTGGGTGAGCCAAAAGTGTGTAAGTTGAGACTCCTGAGTCTTCAATTTGACAGTGTTTTAGTGTATGTAGCCCCCCCCCCTCAAAATGGGAGGTAGAGACCCCTATTTATAGGGAAATGTGTCAAAAAATATGTGATCACGCATCCAAAGGACTGTGTGTGCACGCTTTTATGCTTATACACGCATACCGTAGCATATGATCACTCTTTTGGTGCACGTGCATGTGATCACGTGATCTTGCGGGTGTCACGCGACCATCTTGGGCTTTGATCAAGCTATTCTGGGGTATTTTTTAGGGTTTCTAGACCTCTTAGACTCATTTTTTACATTTTTCTTATCAAAATCGACTTCCAATTTTCACGAAGTGTAACTCCGGTATTACGAGATGAACATCGGTCTGATGAGTTGCATGTTTTAAGCTATGGTTGCTCAAAATTAGCTACTTATCATTCCGATAATTCATAATTCATAAAATTGGGGTGCGAATTAATAATTCGATAGCTGATTTTGCTCTTTTAGAGGCTTAGTTCAGGCTTTTCAGACTCACGGCACTCTCTAGAGGTGGTACAAATGAACAGACACTTGTTATATTTAGAAAGATGTTTTCATCATTGGACCTTTTTGGGGACTGTCAAAATTTGATGTATGACAGTTGCCCCTTGCTTAACGTGTGTTGCATAGCCTCCTAACGCTGATGTTAATACATGTGAAGCAATGCAGAGATGCAAAACAATTTTCTGAGGAGAGGCACTTACCTGAGTGTTGTGTCATATTAACTTCAGACGTCTGTCTAGTTTTTATTTTTTGTGATTCGATCTTCAGTGTTGCTTGGTGATTCGACTGTCATGCAAGATGTAGTTTGGGACACATGCAATATGTAATTTGGGGTTTACACAAGAATGCAATTCAGGGTTCACACAAGATGCAATTTTGGGATTCATGCAAGATGCAATTTCAGGATTCACACAAGATGCAATTTCGAGATTCATGCAAGATGCAATTTTGGGATTCACTCAAGATGCAATTTTGGGATTCACGCAAAATGCATTTTCGAGATTCATGCAAGATGCATTTTTGGGGTTCACACAAAATGATAATGATATATGTAAGATGCGAGATGTAGTGCGAAATGTATAATACAATGTAAAATGCAAAATGCATGATGCAATTTTAGGGTTCACACAAAGAATGAATGCAAGTTTCACACGAACATGGTAGTGATGCTTTTTTTTCACGCAAAATGATGCAATTTAGGATACATATAGAATGATGCAATTTGAGATACATGCAAAGATGCATTTTTTCACACAAGATGATTCAAGTAAATGAGACAAGCACGTGATAGTGACATAAAATCAGGCACATGATATGCAAGCATACGTATGCAAATGCAACGACCACCCCTTTGGGCATCATACTTCATACTCCCTAGCAGTATCAAGTGTTCTTAACATTCCTTAGCAATGTTAAGGGTACTTAACATTCTCTTGTAATGTTAAGGAAGACTTAACACTTTCTAGTAGTGTTAAGGAGTTTACTAGCAATGCTACCCTCACCTGATTAGGGTTATAGGTAATGCTAGGATTACCTAATTAGTATTAATGTCTCCTTTACCTATTCAGTGTTGTTAGGTAGCACTACGATCACCTAATTGGTGTCATGCAAAGTAGCAAGGCTACCCTCACCTATCCAGGGTTGTTAGGTAGCGCTACGATCACCTAATTGGTGTTGTGTAAAGTAGTAATACTGCCCTAACCTGATTAGGGTTTTAGGTAGTGCTACGATCACTTACTTAGTGTCATGCAAAGTAGAAATGCTACCTCACCCGATTAACACTCTCTAGCAGTGTTAAAGGTTCTTAACACTCTCTAGTCATGTTAAGTGTATTTGACACTCTCTAGTAGTGTTAAATATGATTCACACCCAATTAACACTCTCTAGCAGTGTTAAGGGTTCTTAACACTCTCTGGTCGTATTAAGTGCATTTGACACTCTCTAGTAGTGTTAAATACGATTCACACCTGATTAACACTCTCTACCAGTGTTAAGGGTTCTTAACACTCTCTAGTTGTGTTAAGTCTATTTAACACTCTTTAGCACTACCTAATACTACTCTCGCCTCTTTTGGTGTCAAGTAGGAGTGATCAGTTGTGATTATGATTGTGATTATACTTAGTGCAGTTGTGATTTGTGTTTTCTTACCTTTTTGGTTTTGTAGCAGATACTCTTGGATCTTTATGAATTCTTATTGAATGTTCTTGTATGTACTTTCTTGAACTTGATCATTTGCTGAAGACTTTTGGATTTTTATTTGTTGGTTGTAGCTCAAAGTTCTTCTTTTGTTTCGATCTTCTTGTAGATGCTTATTGATCTTAATCGGTGATGATGATTTTTAGATTTTTATTGGTCGGTTGCAGTTTGAAGTCCTGAGATGACACATATGAACATGTGAGCATGAGTTCATTATTACTTTATTTGAAAAGAATTTTTTATTCTTGAATTTATTCATTGAATTAGTCATGGTTAATTAAGTGCTTCTATTCTTAAATTCTTGTAATTGATCCATCGATGCCAAGAGTTGTATGTATTAGAGCATTTGAGTTTTCTTAACTATGATAACCTTGAGTTAATGCTTATCTCAGCAATTCAAAAACATGAACCACAACTCGTGGTCAAGACTGTTTGTGTTACCAAGTGGAGAACAAGCTTCCCAAGTTAATTTTTGAAGAATGTAGTGAGATGAAATTTATAAAGAATGTAGATGAATAGAATAAATTTTTATTATTAAGAGGCTTTTGAGCGGGAGAGTGATAACTGACCATATCATTCTCTCTTGCAGGGATTTCCCTTCTTTAGTATCCCCTGCCTTTCCTGTATTACTCAGCATGGATATTGCCGAAAGGTTTGATGCTCATACTTCACTTCTGGAGCATTGGAGTACACCCTGTATTTTTTCTCTCTTTTTTTTTTCTTCTTTCTCTTTTCCTTTTTTTCTCTTTTTTTTGTCATTCCCCATTTTAGTATTGCCCACCTTTCTCACATTACTCAGTGTGAATACTACAATAGGGTCTCTTTTGATACTCTTACTCATTTTTTAGCATTGGAGTAGGTGAGTATGGTCTTGAGATCACTAGCCTCTTTGAAAGTTATCTTCATAACTATAATTTATTTTGTTCATCGATCTCCTTTATAGGTTTTATCTTATGTGTTCTTCGTCCATCCAAGTGGTAGGCAAGCATTAGATTGATTAAAGTTTAAAAAGTCCTAACTTAAAGATACTGATCGTGCTTAGGAAATTATGAAATGAGCATTGAAGGAAGATTATAATAATTGAAATAAGCTCACTCAGCTCTAATAAATGCAATTCATGGCAGAGATGAAGTTTACAAAAATGCAAGAAAAGAGCCATTATTATTTTTATTTTATTTTTAATGTAAAAATGAAAATACATATGCACATATTCGAGAGTGAAGGAAGAAGACACTCCCTGGTCTAGAGGTGGTGACGATTGTGGCACTTGTCGATTTTTGATATTTTCTGTTCTTCCTTATTGTTGTCATTTTTTATGACTGTTGTTGCTGCCATTGCTGGATATTGTATGCTTTGAAACTATAGCCCTTGCTATATTCTTGTGGTTATAGCTATTGCTATGTTACGTAACCCTTGTTGTGTTACTTTATGAGCGGCTTTCTCCTTTACATGCTTGGACTTGCTTTAACTTTCACAGTTGCTTTAGCCTATAAGATAAAACAAAAGAATTGTAGTTAGGATTGGTTATGTCTTTAGACAATGATTCTGAGCCAAGGTATACTCTGACTTCCCCTTTTTTGCGCTGCTTCTGCTGATTTTATGTTTCTTGCTTTTGCTCATTAATACAGTTGCTCTTCCCTGTGAAATAAAGGAATTTTAGTTAGTGTTTATTTATTCACGTAATGATTCACAGTCGGAGTTTATTTTGACTTCCCTTTTGGCAATCTAACACTTATTGCAATGTCTATTGTTCTTGTTGTAGCTCTTATCGCAATGTCTGTAACTCTTGCTTTACTAGTTGTAGCATCTGTTGTTATTACTATGATTGTAGCTCTTACTATGGTGTCTGTAGTCTCTAGCTATGATAATTATAGCTCTTGCTGTGATAACTGTAGCTCTGGCTATGGTAATTGTAGCCCTGGCTGTGATGACTGTGGCTCTAGTGGTGATAACTATAGCTTTGGTTGTGATGACTATAGCTCTGGCTGTGATGACTATAGCTTTGGCTATGATGACTGTAGCTCTAGCTATGATGACTGTAGCTCTGGCTGTGATGACTATAACTCTGGCTATAATGATTGTAGCTCTGGCCATGATGATTGTAGCTCTGGCCATGATGACTGTAGCTCTAGCTATGATGACTGTAGCTCTGGCCATGATGATTGTAGCTCTGGCCATGATGACTGTAACTCTGGCTATGATGACTGTAGCTTTGGCTATGATGACTGTAGCTTTAGCTGTGATGACTTGTAGTTGTGACTGTGACAACTGTAGCTCTGGCTATGATGATTGTAGCTCTGGTTGTGATGATTGTAGCTCTAGTTGTGATGACTGTAACTCTTATTGTGTTTGCAGTGTGTGCACATGCACATATACATCTGTGCTTTGAAGCGTGTGCATTTTTTTTGAAGTATGTGCACGTGTCTCAAAGTGCGTACATGGGCATATCTAAAAGTGTGCATATGTCTCATGTGTCTTGAAGTGTGTGCATGACACGTGTGTATGTGTGTTAGATGGAAATGTTACTAAGTAGTGACAATGTAGTGATGATGTAGTAATGATGTCATTATTTGCCATTTGTGGACATTATTCTGGTGATGTGATGACTCAACAATTATATATATAATATGCTTGTGTGACTTTATTTTGTTTCTCTTTTCCTGAACAATGTTGCAACTTTCTGAGATAGTGTTGTCAAATGTAGTGTCCTAAAACATGTAATGCTCGTGTTTGCACAATTCATGTGCATTCTTTATGCATTGCATTCTTTATGCATTGCATTCTTTATGCTCGTGTTAAGAACTTGCATTCTTTATGCATCTTTTCAGTAAAATGCAAGTTCGGGACCCTAGGAGTGTGTGTTCGGGGGTCTCAGTGTGTGCGTGTGTGAGTTTCAGAGCATATGAGGGTCGAAAGAGCGCATGACCACGTGCCTGGGACACATGATCACGTGTTTCTGTGCATTATCACACGCCTGGGGTGCGTGATCAAGCGCTAGGCTCGTGATCACGTGCTCTAAGGCATGTCTGATGTCTTTAATTTGAACTCATTTTCAAGTTCGGGGTAGTTTTTACCTATTTTTCCAACCTTCTCTGAGTTCTCTTTAAGTTTTTGGAGCATTTTTCTATTTTTTTTCCTCTATTTTCTTCTTTTATAGCCCAAAAGGCATGCGTCTGTATGCATATGTGCCATATGGACAGGTGAAAGTGGTCTTTTCCTGGTCCTCAGGATGAATAGGGATTTGGAAAAATCCTGAATATCCATCCAGATAACAGAAAAAAGAATGGTTAGCCAATCTTTCAAGCATCTGATCTATAAAGGGTAGGGGAAAATGATCTTTTCTGGTAGCTTTATTAAGTTTCCTGTAATCGATGCACATTCTCCATCCAGTGACAGTGCGGATAGGGATAAGTTCATCATGCTCATTTTTTACTACTGTTATTCCCCCCTTTTTAGGTACCACATGGATTGGACTTACCCAATTGCTATCTGAAATTGGATATATTATGCCAGCATCAAGCAATTTCATGATTTCTTTCTTAACTACCTCTTTCATATTAGGATTTAGTCTACGTTGGTGCTCAATGGAAGGATGGCATCCTTCCTCTAAATGTATCCTGTGCATACAAAAAGAAGGGCTAATCCCTTTGAGGTCATCAATGGTATA
>CATIWM010712015.1:0-18331 GCA_949671775.1 Mallotus repandus
ACACGGTAAGGAGTATGTGTAGACGGCGGAGTTTAGCGCACGCCCAAGTTTATTGCAACTGACACTGTTTGAGCTCAGGGCTCTAGGGCACACACTAACCACTGTCACAAAGACATGGCGTGGAGATGAGGAGTCGCCACCCAGGGTAATAGCTGGGATAAATCGAAAGTGGTGGTAACTCGATTCTCTAATACAAGCTAGCACCGCAACCAGGAGTTCTGGATACGGAATACCGACTTCTTTTAGTCTTGTGTTCATTTATAATTATTTTATTAATTACTATCTTATTCCCTAATTGCTTACAATTTCATTAAACCCTAATTTGAACATCCATCTAACGCTAAGGCAACCAATCTATGAAAAAGCACATAACAAATGCATTCAAAGCGTAATGTCCCTAAATCTAAACTACCTTTGATTTTAGTTTAAGTTAACTAAATCTACATATTTTATTTACAAGTGAAATGGAACTAAAAGTGGACCTACATTTTGATGATTAATAAGCCAAAATCTATTTATTTTAATTCTAAAGAAAGTGGGCCTAAGTCTATTAAAAAGAAATAAATTAGTGGGCTTAATTCTAATTAATTTTAATTAAATGAAATGATCCTAAGTCTACAAATTATGGAGAAGGCTTTATTAATGGGCTGAGCTAAGTCTAAGTTAATTTTATTTAACTAAAAAATGGGCCTAAAGTCTAAATTAACCTAAATGGGCCTAAATTAATTTTTTAAATTAAATCTAAAACTGATATTAAACCTATTAATTAATTGAGTTAAAACCTACATGTGGACTTGAGGCTCAAAAGAAATAAAAATAAAAATAAAAACTGAGCCCAAATAAAAATAATAAAAAATAATAGATAAAAAACAACCATTATATGATTTTTCTAACCCTAATTTTAATTACATACAACTTAAATTAATCTAAGGCCATCATTGATTTTAATTAGGATTTTACCAAATAAACCTAATTTACTAATTGATTTTAAAATACAGAAAATTAAAATTCCACTATATTCCCTCTATTGAGGCTATTATAATCCTTACGTACAATAATAATTACATGCCCAAAAATCAAAAATAAATACACAACGCAATTACCACTAAAATACAGAAAATAAAATAAAGCTAAAACTACGTTATTTTAATAGGGATTAATCCATGGCATTCCATGGACCTTCATGGATCTAATCTGTTCAATCCTATCTCCATGGTATAGAATGTTTCCACCACCATAATCAAAGAAACAAAACAAAAAAAAAAATCAAAAAAACTTATTAGAATAAACATAAAAAACAAATAATAAAAAAATGAAAATGAATAAAGCAAAAGGAAAGGATCAAACGCAGAGATGCAATATTGATTAGCTCCTCAGAAGCTTTGTTTGATTCACCGTTTGAATAGATCTACTATATTGATATTCTCAGTTCCAGGCTTTGATTGCTTTTTTTCAAAAGAACCATGGAACATAAAATTTTCGAAAGAAAGAAGATTTTTTAAAGAAGAAGAGACTCCCAAAATTTTCACAGGAAAGAAAATCCTTTTTTTTTCCCTTCTATTTTCCCGTACTTTTCCTCTCTTTTTCGTTCTTTTTCTCGTTCTTTTTTTCTCTCTTTTTTTTCGTTCCTTTTTTCTCTCCTTTTTTTCCCCAGCCTTTTGTGTCTCCTCCTTTTATTTCCCATCAGATTAACACCCACGCTATCCTATCATCCCAAACGATAAAGACTTTATCTTTATCGTTAGGGATGATAAGATTTCAATTTATTTACAGATAAAAATTAAGATAAAATTTTATTTATTTATTTTTTTGAAACTAATTTTTAACCAATCAAAATTTAAATAAATAATTTCAAAAATTAAAAAAATGCCGAAGTCTGGTCGGAAGTGTAGAATTTCGATCGAAATTGTAGATTCCCGATCAGAATTCTAGAATTTCGGTCGAAATTCTAGAAATCCACAATTTCGACTGGAAATTTCAATCAAAATTCTGGATTTTCGGTCAAAAATCCATTCTTCCCTTTTTTTAACATTTAATTACAAAAATACCCCTGAAGAAAAAGAGACTTTTCAATTTAGCCCGTAAAAATGCAATCAAGCCTTAGGATCTGAAATTAAAATACTAGAGACCTATTTACAACAAATTTTCATCATCGGAGTCCTCTTTCTCATCCATACTCTAGTCATCCCAAAATTGGGTGCTTACAGTATGATTTATTATTCTACCTTTGGATTGGCAAGAAGACTAGTTTAAAGTATCTGCATGTTTAGGGATGTCCAACTAAGGTAAAGCCTTAGAAGCCTAATGAAAAAAATTGGACTCAAGGACAGTGAGTTATTATTTTATTAGATACTCTGAAAGATCTATAGGGTATAAGTTTTATGATCCCACAACTAAGTCAAATTTTGAGTTAGAGAATGCCAGGTTCTTTGAAGATGTTGAATTTGCAGAGGGAGATAAAGTTAAAGACTTTGTCTTTGAAGAGGAATATTTTGATATTCCTATAAGTTCTATTCTCTTTGAATAGAATTCTATTCCTGACTTTGTTCAAGACATAGCTCACTAAAATAATATTAGAGAACATCCCATTCAAGAAATTGTTCCAAAAGAACAAACTCTACCAGAAAAAACTATACCACCTTAAGAACTTATGCCATTAAAGAGATCCACTAGAGAAAGAAGAAGTGCAACACCGGATGACTATATTGTATTTCTTCAAGAACATGAGGTTGGAATTGTAGTGATGGAAGATGATATAGTCAACTTCCATCAAACCATGGAAAATTTTAATTCTCAAATTGGATTGATTCCATGAATAAGGATATTAAGTCTATAAAAAGACAATGATGTATGGAATCTTGTCCCATTGCTAGAAGGTGCAAAACCCATTGGTTATAAATGGATATTTAAGACCAAAAGGGATTCAAAAGGCAATGTGTAGAGGTATAACGCTTGTCTTGTTGTAAATGGCTTTACATAGAAAGAAGGCATTGACTATAAAGAGACTCTATCTTCAGTTTCTTTGAAAGATTCTTTTAGGATTATAATTGCATTAATGTCATATTTTTATTTAAGTTGCATCAGATGGATATGAAGATAGCATTTCTCAATGGCAACATTGATAAAATGATTTATATGGTGCAACCAGAAAAATTTATGCTTGCAAACCTAAAGAATATGGTTTACAAACTTAAGAAATAAATTTATGGGCTTAAGCAAGCATCTCGATAATGGTATTTTATGTTTCATCAAGTGATCATCTCATTTAGTTTTGAGGTGAATTTGATCAATTATTGCATAGACCATAAGATTTATAGGAGCAAGTATATTTTCCTAGTTTTATATGTCAATGACATTTTACTTGCCGGTGACGATATAGGCTTATGACACAAACTAGGAGCTTACTAGCTAAGAATGAGATGAAAGATCTTGGTGATGCCCATTTTGTGTTAGGCATTTAGATATACTAAGATCGCTCTCAAAGTATTCTTGGATTATATATCATAAAAGGGCTATATCAAAAAGGATCTTGAGAGATATGACATGCATGATTATAAATTGGGTGATACCCCTGTGACTAAAAGAGAAAAGTTTAGTCTTAAATAACGCCCTAAGAATTATTTTGAGGAAAAGAAAACGTAAAAGATTCCTTAGGCATTCGCAATAGGGAGTTATTGGGATGTTAGGCAGATATTTAAGCAATCTAGGAGTAGACCATTGAAAGCAATCAAACATGTTTTCCAATATTTATAGAGAAGACTATATGTTCACATATTAGAGGTCAGATCATCTTGAGATCATTGGGTATATTAGGGGTGCAATCTCCTAGAAAAGTGCTAGACAACCTCTTATAGCCTTTTCAACCATGGTAGCAAAATTCAATAGTGTCATGAGACATCCAATCATGAAATATGACTATGAAATTTTGTCATAGGACTGTGCATAATGGACGGTATTAAAAGGCCACTTAAGTTATTTTGTGACAATAAGTCAACAATTTTATATTTCAACAACAACAGGAGCTTGACAAAGTCAAAGCGTATAGACATCAAGTTCCTAGTTGTTAAGGAAAGAGTTCAGAGTGGATAGTTGTACATAGAGCACATTGGAATAAACTCCGTGATTGTAGATTGGCTTGCCAAGGGAGTGCCACCTTAAACGTTTGATGAGCACTCTGTTCGTATGGGTGTCATGTCATTTAAGAATATTTAGTTTTAATAGGAGTTTTGTAATTTTTGATGTTTTTCTAATATAGACATTTCAGTTATTTAAGTTTATAAATTTCGATTATTTTTTATAGAAATAAAATTTTTAGTTTATTCACATTCCGATTTCAGTATGGTTTGATCTCACTAAAGTTTAAGATGGACTAATTTGAAATAGGTATATTCAGATCACATTGCATGAAATGTTTATACTACACATTCACATTGTGATCCATCTCATTCAGTTATATCAATACACGTGACCATTGATGAATCGAGTTACGATAAATGTAAGAAAGGTTGCTTTAATCCTATGTTGGTACGATTGATGGACCTAATTTATTATATATAAATTTTGGTGATGATAGTAAAGTTGAGCTCACACATTTATTTTTGTAACGCATAATTATAAGGTTACACATATAGCCCAAGTGGGAGATCATTGGATCCGGAATCCAACATTGGGCTTATATGTGAAAGTTATGCATTGTGGGTTGTCATATAAAATGAACATGCTTAAAAGTGATCATATGGATTTTAAATAATTTTGGGCATTAATGTATCTAAAGTATATGAGGCCTTTAATATGTAGACACTAATGAGTACTTTTTATTTTAACGACAGACTAAAATACACATACTAAAAGATAATAGGAACGTTATCTACATATGTGGTAATGGTCCTAAATCATATGTATCATCAATATATTTTATTCTTTCGAAATCCCATTGTTAGAGAGAAATACATAGAGATAAAATTAAGGCAATCTCTTGAGAAAACATAAATGACCTAGAAGACTCGCCATACATCGGTAAGGTGATTGATCTATGGATTCAAGTACGATTCCGTTACTATTATGTCATAATTTCTATTGATTTAATTCAAGAATTGGTTCTACAGTTTCATTCAATTTGGAATTTTTCCAACAAATAGAAAATAGTTAAAACAATCAGATAAAAAAATTAATAAAATATCAAATTAAAAATTAAAAACTTAATAATCTATTTATATTGGGTAAACTACAAAAAAATTCACCACCTTTGGAGCTTTTTGCAATTTCAAATATCTTTTTTTTAGCAATGTCATTCACCACCTTTCTAATTTTTGCAATTCTAAGCACCGAAAAACTCTCAGAAAAAAATTGATAGGCGTAACGGTCAGAGCTATCTTTAATTTTTTAAATAGGATCCATTTAAAGTCTAATGGACAAAATGGTGCGTGTTAAGATTTCAAAACACAATTTTAAATGGTTTTATCTATCCATTTATTTTGGGAATTGAGCCATTTAAAATGATACATTTTAAAATTTTAGGATCTCATAAAACGTATTATTTTTGTATATTAGATCACATATGGATTCCACGAAAAAAACTAAAGACAATTCCAATTGAAATGTCATTTTAAATTCAAGTTCAAGTTTTTTGATGCTTAGAATTACAAAAATTAGAAAGGTGGTGAATGACATTGCTAAAAAAAAAAAAGATATATTAAAATTGCAAAAAGCGCCAAAGTGGTGAATTTTTTTGTAGTTTACCCATTCATATTTCTTGATAAATTAAAACAAATATTCTTAAATAAAATAAGTTATTAGTAATAATTTTTATTCTTCATATACTTATGTTAATTTATAAAGAATATATGAAGAGATTATTAATTAGTAATTATTATTTTTATTTAATATATTTATATCATTTTCTTATTTTATGAAATATAAATTATATTTTTATAGAATTAGATTTTATAATAATTTTTTCATAAACGTATTGTTGCTATCTTAAAATTAACAATTTATTATGTGAAATTGATATCATTTTTTGTAAAAAGAGTCACATGTTCTATAAAAAAAGTTATATATTTATGAAAATATAGTTTTCAAAAATACTGTAGATTAATATTTTTTTAAATTATTAATTTTTCTATAAATTTAGAATATTTTTATAAATAATCAAAATAATTTTACTTGTTTTTACAAAAAAATAGCAATAGAAAATACAAATATTTTTAAATAAAATATAAAATAATTAAAATAAATATATCAAATAACAATACAAATATCAAATAGTAAAATTAATATTTTGTCATTTTTCATTTATAAATTAAAATAAATATTTTCAAATAAAATAAGTTATTTTATTTTAAAATACAATTATGAAAAAATACAAATAGCCACCTAGTGATTTCACTTGTTTTCAACTAGAGGCTGAAATTTTATAATTTGAAAGTCTATTTTTACCCATATTCCTCTCCTTTGCAGAGCTGTTTAAAAAAAATAAAAGACATATTGCGTTTATTAAGAACGAAGATGCAAGGAAGAGAGAAAAAAGAAGTTCTCTGCATTTGAAAATGCAAAAAGGGTGCGAAGGAGAAGGTTGCATGTGAAGGTTAAAGAGAATACGAGATCTGATTCTTGATAGTTAGACTTAAGACTAAGGTAAGTTACAATTTACATGTTGATTTATTTTAGGCATGAACTCTGAAATCTTAGATTTTCGTTCATGAAATCTTGGTTTGGTAGAGATCTATGATTTGAAATCTGCAAAGGAACAAGTGGTTGTAAGAGCATTTCGTTAAGAGTTGGATTGCTTAACTATTGAGTGATCTTTTCTCCTTTACCGTCTTATTTTGAAATACGAAAAGTTTTCTTTTTGCTAAATCAGAAACAAATTTTATTGAATCTCTTTGTTATTCAATCTGAAATATGTTCTTAGTGATGATTTATTTGTCTAAATTCCTATTCTTGCTGTAAATTAATCTTACGTTTACTCCTAAATGTCTGTTTTCTTGGAACTAAGTTGATCTTTGATGTTTGGTTTGTTATGGTACTACAAACATGTATAGTTTAGTCATGATAAATTTCTAGGTTTATGATCTTTCTAACTCATATGCTTATTATCTGAAAATTTGGTTTTATTTCCACCATGTTCCTCTGTTGGGTTAAATGGTGTAATTTTGAATAAAATAAAACACCAACAAAGGAATTGAAAGAAACTATACATATGTACATGACAAAAAGTATACTTCTACTCAACTTCTATATACCGTTGTAAATAACTCTTACCTTATATGAGTTCATCATGTAGTTATTCTCTTGTATTATATAATTGTCTATTGTACCACTTCATAATTATTGAATGCAATTCTGAGATATTCACTTCATAATATCAGAGTCGTGAAAAGGTTTAAAACTATTTTTTTTCTCTTTCATCATGAATGATTCTTCTTCAACCTTTAGCCGCACTACCACTAACACAAACCTTGCTCCATCTTCATTCTCATCAACTGTAGCCCTCTAATCCTTACCAAATATAGCCCATCAATTACCCATCAAATTGAATTCCACCAACTACTTATTATGTCGAGCTCAACTCATTCCATTACTTTATAGTTCTGATCTTGCTCATCATATTGATGACTCTATTCCTCCTCCTTCTCTAGCATTAACTAATAACCATCCCAATCCTGACTACAAAATTTGGTTTAGACAAGACCAAATTGTATTAAGTTGGTTAATCCACTCTATCTCAGAAGCTTTCGTTCCTCAAATTTTTGGAGCCAAAACCACTTGCTTAGCATGGAACAAGCTAGCAGCATCTTATGCCACCGGTTCCAAGGCTCACTCCTACACCATCAAGTCTTGTTTCTTTAAACTTGTAAAAGGAACAATCTAAATCTATTACTCAATATGTTTATCAAGTAAAAGCCATATATGATCAGTTGCTAGCCTTGGATAATATGGTCTTTGAACAAGATTTTATTCAAGTAATTCTTAATGGTCTTGGCTCGGCTTATAGGCCATTCATTCGCTCCCTTTAATAAAGACCAGATGATATTTCATATGATGACATGTATGGATTACTCATTTGTGAAGAAGAGGATTTATAATATGAAATTGACACAAAAGACAATATTTCTCTAACGACCCACTTTGCCAATCTGAACCTTCATCAAAATCAGGTGGTTATCAATCTTTTTCTCTAAGAGGACGTGGAGGTCGCTCTCAATGTGGTCGAGGTCACAATTTCAATAACAATGGTCATTTCTATCATAACAATATGCCATACAATTCTAGTACTCATAACTCTACACTTAATGGTTCAATACAATGTCATAATTGATTTAGTTGAGGACACCTTGCTCACCAATGTCCATCTCCTTCTTACAGCACTGCTTTTTGCCAACCTTCCTACCCTTCATTTCGCCCTCAATCACACCTTGCAGCTGCCAATACACCTTCTTAGGCCTTTCAGTCATGGGTCCTTGACTCTGGTATGACTCATCACTTAACTCCTAACTTAGAAAACTTGTCCTTTGAAAGTGATTATCATGGTCCTAAAGCTGTTAAAATTGGTAATGGTAACTCTCTCTCTTTTCATCATACGGGTTCAGCTATTTATCGCACTCCTCATAATTCTTTTCTTTTAAATCCACTTTATCATGTTCCTTCTTCATGTTCTAATATATTATCTATTTTTGCATTTACTAATGCCAATAATACTTCCATTGAGTTCTTTCATAACCATTTTTTGATGAAGGATATCCGCACGAAGGTAGTTCTTCATACAGGCCGGAGTGATCGAGGTCTCTATAATATGTCTCTTGCTCTAGCCGCACAAAATCTGTTCCTCTACAAGCTTTTATGGCATCTTTTCTTTCACATTGGCATTGCATTCTTGGACATGCCAATATGCTTGTAGTGAAACAAGTCCTAAGAAATTGTAATATTCCATTTCACTCATCTAGCAATTCTTTAGCCTGTCATTCTTGCAATATTAGTAAGAGTCATAAGTTGCCATTTAGTCTGTCAAATTATAAAGCCAAAGCTCCTTTAGAATTAAGTTTTTCAAATGTGTAGGGCCCAACCCTTGTGACTTCAGTTGATGTCTATAAATATTATGTTATTTTCTTTGATTATTATAGTAAGTACACATGGATTTATTTTCTTTGTTGTAAATTTGAAGTACTTAGCACTTTTATAAAGTTTTGCCATCTTGTTGAAAAATATTTTGGTATTCATATTAAATCTTTTCAGGCCGATTGGGGTGGTGAGCATTAAGCATTAACAAAATATCTTCTTAACAATGGCATTACACAACGTAGTGCTTACCCAAAAACTCATGAACAAAACAGATGTGCAGAACGTAAACATTGACATGTTGTCGAGACAGCTTTGGCATTGTTAAATCACTCTCATATTCCCTATATCTATTGGACCTACGCTTTTAAAACTGCCGTGTTTATAATTAATCAACTCCCTACTTTTAAATTGCAAAATTTATCTTCCATTTTGTGTTGTTTAAGACTACACTAGACTTTTAAATATACACATATTCAGTTGTATGTGCTATCCTTGGCTACGACCATATGGTTCCAATAAATTTTAACCAAAGTCTTCTAAATGTGTTTTCTTAGGGTACAATAAAATTTATAAGGGATATATTTGTCTTGATTGTCACTCATCCAAAGTTTACATCTCACGACATGTGATTTTCTATGACCAGGAGTTCCCATATGCATAAACAAATAAAGTGGCACTAAAGGTTAAGGACTCTTCCCTTGCTATAATTTTCCTACTATCTCTCAATCCTATCCAACCACAACCACCTTCTTATCCAATCTCACCTAATCCATCTCACCCAATAACCATAATTGATCACCCTCATCTAATTAACCAAACACCTTCACCATGTCAATCTATATCTTCCCCACCTTCCACTACTATTGACTTACCAAGATTAATAGGCTTACCATTAGTTGTTGACCTCAATCAACACTCCACTCAACCCAAACAAACAACCCAAACCCATACCATGATAACTAGACCATAAACTGGCATTTTAAAACCCAAAGCATTGCTCTCAACCACTATGTAACCTAAATACCGAACCATCCACATTTACATAAGTTGTGAAGCATGCAATTTGGCGACAAGCAATGGATGAAGAGTATAATGCTATAATGAAGAATAAAACATGGGAGCTGGTACCTTCACATCCAAGTTAAAATTTGGTTGGCTCAAAATGGGTGTATCGCATCAAAAGGCATAAAGATGGCATTATTGAATGATTTAAAGCACGTTTAGTTGTAAAAGGCTATCATAAAAGGCCTATACTTGACTACACCAAAGCATTAAGTCTGGTTATAAAACTAGCAACTATACGTTTGATTTTATCTACATCATTTTGATGTCTCCAATGCATTTCTACATGGTGATCTAGATGAAGAGCTTTACATGACACAACATCAGGGATATGTTAATCCCTCTTTTCCTTCTCATGTTTGTAAGTTAAAAAAGTCAATTTATGGGCTAAAATAAGCACCAAGGCAGTGGTTCAAGTTCTTTTCACAAAGCTTATTGTCCATGGGTTTTTGAAGCTCACAAATAGACACATCCTTGTTTTTATGTATCAAGGATTCAGTTTGAATATTTTGCTTAATATACATGGATGATATCATTCTTATGGGTAATGATTCTTCTTTTATATCTACTATTATTGCTGCTCTTCAAAAATGATTCTTATTGAAGGATTTGGGTTCCTTAAATTACTTTCTTAGCATTGAGGTTTCTTGGTACAATTATAACTTGCTTCTTATATAATAAAAATACATTCGAGAGTTGCTTGAGAATTCACTACTACCAAATTAGTTTATATGCCAGCTTGCTTGACATAATATTTCATGATCCTACCTTGTATTGTACTATGGTTAGTGCTTTGCAATATGTTTGCCTCACTCGATCAGACATAAGCTTCACAGTAAATAAAGTTTCATAGTTTATGTATGCTCCCAAAGACCAACTTTGGATGGCTATTAAGCGGATATTATGGTATCTTTGTGGTGCTTCCTCTTATGGCCTTCTCATTCAGCCATCTGCTCATTCCCATATTTAAGCATATTGTGATGCTGACTGGGGAGGAGATATCAATGACTATAAATCTACATTAGACTACTCTATCTTCCTTAGCAATAATTTAATAATGTAGTGCTGCAAAAAGTAAAGGATTATTGCAAGGTTCTCAACTGATGCCGAGTATTGCGCCCTAGCATCAACAGTTAATGAATTATATTGGCTTTGCTCTTTACTTGTAGAAATTGGCGTCAAATTACCATCTTCAATAGTTCTATGGTGTGATAATTTTTTAGCTACTTATTTGACATCTATTCCTATTTTTCACTCAAGGTCTAAACACGTTGAAATAAATTTCCATTATGTGTTCGATAAAATTGCCAAGAAGGATATAGTGGTTTGTTATATTTCTACTCATGACTAGCTTGCTAACATTCTCACTAAGCCTGTAACGAAGAAGAAGTTTGCTCAAATCAGAACCAAGTTGTCCATTATTCCCTCTCTTGTACAACTTGCGGACGGGTGATAAGAAGTCTACTTCTACTTAACTTCTGTATACTGTTGTAAATGATAACTCTTACCTTATATGAGTTCATCATGTAGTTATTCTCTTGTATTATATAATTTTCTGTTATACCACTTCATAATTATTGAATACAATTTTGATATATTCACTTCAGTATGATAGTCATAAACTGAAACTTTAAAGTTTAAGACATAATTTGTTGATTTATAAATAGAAATATAGCAACATTAAAAATTTAGAAAACACAGAAAAATAGAGAGCGGAATGCCTTAATCAAATGAACTATGCGTAGTGCGTTTCTGCTTGGTCGTTGGTCTCTTCAAAAGGAGTGATTGTCTGAACTGTAAAACTAGCATAATCATCATGTAAAACAAACATGATCATAATCATAGGATCTTAAATAAATAATTTATTACATAAAATAGAGTATAAAAATACTTACTTGATGCAGAATTCATTATGATAGTAGAGAGACTTGAATCTGATTGGATTTTTAAACTAGTTTCTCTCCCTTAACCTTAATTTTTACGATGCAAAGAACTAGATGGAATTTAATTTGCTAACCCTAATAGGTGGAGAGAGGACTAATTTATATATGTAGATAACTTTAAATCTGGTACATCCATCAAATACCAAAATCAATGGCTTATATTAATTTCACTACTAAATAAGAACCCTAACCAAATAGGAAACCAAATTAAATATTAAATATTAAATATGGCCATAAACTTTTGAGCCACATCAAACATTGTCCCTCTTGGTCCAATAGTTCATGACGTTAGTATTTAATAGTGTAAACATTAGGCGTGCATAATTAAATTTTGTAATGCCATTCTTCCATCATGATTAACATGATAAATTACATAATGAGAGTTATGACAATCATACACTTTCAAATTGTGTACTCCCTTCTACACACTACTATACTAGCAACTTATCAAGTTAGGTCATATAAGTTATATATAAATAACTTAATGTCCACTTAATTGTCTTAGAGACCCATTAATTTTTTAGTTCAAAACACTAAGTGTATACAAGCATAATGAAGAAGAAATAATTTGATAAAGTCAGAAACATATCACATTAATGAGCCCCAAAGTGTCATAACATCATCATAATCAATCTTCAACACAACCAAAACCCATTCTATGTACACGTTCTTTAAATGTCTTTGGTTGTAAGCCTTTAGTTAAAGGATCTACAATCATAAGATCCGTTCTTATATGTTTAATGTACACTCTTTATTTTTGAACCTCCTCTTTGATAACAAAGTACTTCAATTCCATATGTTTATCACCTTTGGAATATTTGTCATTTTTGGAGAAGAAAACTGTCTCAGAATTGTCACAATAAATTTTCAGCGGCTTGGTAATGGTGTCAACAACCCCAGGTCCTGAAATAAAGTTTGGTAGTTATAATGTATGAATTGTAGCTTCATAACAAGCTACAAACTCTACCTCTATAGTGGATGAGGCAATGGCAGATTATTTGGGACTTTTCCATGAAATTGTCCCTTCTTTTAACAGGAACAAATATCCAAAAGTTGACTTTCTACTATCAACACAACCAGTAAAATTTGAATCTGAATATCCAATCACTTCTAACTGATCAGACCTCCTAAATATGAGCATATAATCCTTAGTTCCTTGAAGGTATCTCATCACTTTCTTTGCATCTTTCCAATGATCAATACCAGGGTTACTTTGATATCGGCCCAACATTCTAACCACGAAGCTAATGTCAGGTCTTGTGCAAGTTTATAAATACATCAAACTACCCATAGCAGAAGTATATGGAATATATTCCATTTGCTTATACATCAAACTACCCATGCCATAAGTAAGCAGAGTTTTCATTTGCCATACTACATTTAATTCCAATATTCTAATGAACACACATCAGGGATGCAGAGAAATTAACATCAAGTTTCAATCTATATAAACCATCCACAAGAATTCTAGAACCAATAAAGGAATTATCTTTATTAAATAAACTGAAACATCCTTTTCCAATCTTAAAACTAAACATATTAACATAAAGTTTTGATACAGAAACCAAATTTCTGGAAAGTAAAGGTATATAGAGAGTTTGTGGTAGATCCAGGTGACACCTAATATCTAAAATAAGATGATAAGTCCCTATGCCTTCAATTAGAGCCTTCTTTTGGTTCTCCATGAATAAGAAGTTCTCATTTGGGTTTATGCTCTGGATTGTAAGGAATCCCTGCATCACATGAAAACATGAGTAGTGGCACTAGAATCCAACCACCAAGTATTAGAAGAAAATTCAGATAAGTTTGATTCAACAATTGGAGAAGCATAATGAAAGATACCTTTCTTTTTGAATCAAATTTTACGTTTCAGGAAATCTTTCTGATAATGTCCTTTTTTACAGAAGTGACATTTATCTACCTTCCTTTCCTTCTTATCATCATCAGTGACCTGTGTTACTTTAGTGGGTCCTTTCTTCTTAAATTTCTTAGACTTTGGTTTGATAACTTTACTAGTTCCTTTACCCACTAGGTTTATTGAATGAACCCCTAGCACTTTTAATCTCGTTTCCTCTTGACTAAGCTTATTGGCCAATTCATTAACATCCCACTTATTCTTAATAGTGTTATGGTTAATTTGAAAAGGCCCATTATGCTTAGGTCAAACACGAGGATCTGTGAGCTTATAGCATCGGGGCACACAGGTTAATGATGACTATTTATTGGATTTTTATTTGTTATTATTTGTGGGAGGGTCCACCTGATTAGGCCTTATAGATTGGAGTCACCACTCGACTTGAATTAGGAAGAAGTGAAAAACTCAGTTCCATAATCAGAGAATCCGGGTTTGGGGGGTAGGAGTTTCTTATCCGATTTCTTATTATACATGTTGCTTATTTATTCACTACTTTACCCTAATTTTTGTTTTATGAAGCATTTTACCACATACAAGCATTGGTCAGTTTCAATAAAGTGCTGGATAATTGGATTGACGAGCATACATCACATGATAAATAAATAAGAAAGCAAGTAAGCATATAGCACGTAGCATGTAACACACAAGCATGCAAGAAATAATCAAAATAGATGAGCAAATAAGCAAAATAAAAAACGGGGAAAGGGATTAATGATTACAACCAAAGCGGAAAAGCCTATTCTAATAAATAAATAAATAAAAGAAATAAAAGGGGAATTGGGATTAAGGATTACATTACCTTAAAAGAGCCTATTCTATTAACTACATAAAAATGAGAAAAAAATAAAAATCCTATTTTAATAAACTTGCAAAACAAAGATTAGTTTCCATGCACATGCAAGCACACATCACATGTACAACAATTAAATACATTCAATTCTTTCATAATTGCAGTAATAAATAAGGGAATAAGTAAACACATAAGCAAACAAGGATGCTAATGTATGTATGATGCCATATTTTAAAAATTTGGGTACTTTAGTATGAAGTCATCATCTTTATTATTAAAAATAAGATTTTTATGATGATGTAAATATAAAGAAATTAAAATGGAAAAGATGCAAATAAAATAATAAAAGTAATAAAGATATTATTCTCACCATAAAAATAGTAACTTTATGATGGAAATAATAAATTTATAAAAGAAAATAATAAAAATAATAAATATAATAAATATGCATTAAAAATATTAATAATGCAAATGGAGTAATGAAAAGGATGATAAAAGTATTATTTTCACCATAAAGATGGAAACTTTATGATAAAAATAATAAATTTATCAAGGAAATCAACAAAAAGGATAAAAAAGCAATTAATATAATTAAATACAGAATTAAAACAATTAAAGTGGCAAGGATGTCATTTCCACCATAAAAATATATATTTTATGATAAAAGTGGCAATTTTACCCCTAAAAGGCATAAAGGTCATAAAAATCACAAAAATGCAATAAAAATAATAAAAATACAGCAATATTAATATAAATAAATAAAAATATGGAAATTAATAAATTAAAATGATAAAGATAATATTTTTATGATAAAAAACATGAACTTTATGATAGAAATACTAAATTTACCATAAAAAGCATAAGTATGACAAAAATAGCAAAAATTCAATAAAATTTATAAAAATGCAGAAATAAATATGCACCTAAATAAAAATGACAGAAGTAAAAATATTAAAATGATAAAGATGATATTTTTACCATAAAAATGTGAACTTTATGATAAAAATACCAAATTTACCATAAATAGCATAAATACAATAAAAATTGGAAAAAATGTAATAAAAATAATAAAATGTTGGAATATTGATAAAAATAAATAAAATACAGAAATAAATAATTTAAAATGATAAAGGTGATATTTTTACCATAAAAATGTAAACTTTATGATATAAACGTTAAATTTATCATAAAAAGCATAAATGTAATAGAAATTGCAAAAATGCAGTAAAAATAAATAAAGTGCATAATAAATAAATATGACAGAAAAAATAATAAAAATAATAAAGATGACATTTTTACAATAAAAATATAAACTTTATGATAAAAGGGCAAACTTTACTATAAAAGGCACATATGCAATAAAAATTGTAAAAAATACCAAAAAAATAAAAAATATAGAAATAAATATGCAAAAAAATAAAAATACAGAAATAAAAATATTAAAATGATAAAGATGACATTTCAAACATAAAAATGGAAACTTTATGATAAAGGGAGATTCTTGCCTATACCTAGCCAATTGCACCAAGCCGTTGTATGTGTGACACATATTGTGAGTACTTTACACTGGGCCAGTGGAAAGAATATACGTGTTTTTATATTGCACTTTCAACTATTGGGTGCAATAAACTGGGTGTAGGCAAAAATTTTCCTATGATGAAAAGGCCATATTTAACATTAAAAGCACAAATACTACAAAAATTGGTAAAAATACAATAAAAATGAGAAAAATGCAGAAATATTAATAAAATTATGTAAAATACTGCAGTAATAAAAAATGAATTAAAATGATGCAATAATGATAATAATAATGCTAACTTTACACTAAAATACCTATTTTTACATAAATGGAGAAAAAGATGCAAAAATGATGGAAAAATGCAAAAATAAATGCAAACACTCCCGGATCCAACCCGAACTTCCTTCTCCTTCTATATATCTTATTCACAAAATTCAAATCACAACTTTATCACAATAATAAATATTTACAATAAAATGAATAAAAATGCAAGAAAATGATAAAAATGATAATAAAAATGCATTTTTTAATAGAAAATGGTTGAGAGATCATTAAAGGGACTAGGTTATTACCCTTATAGCATGCTTTGACAAAGATACGACTCGGTTTGGATTTAACGGTCTAAATCCTAAGACAAAATAGAAGGAAAAATTGATTTTGGGTTTGTGTTTAAGGTATTTGGGTCTCCAAATGCTTTAGGAGAGAGAGAGAAGGTGGGAGAGGGTGTTGAAATAGTAGGTTTTTCTCTTGCCAGAAGGTTTTCTTGGGAAATGTGCCACTCTTCTCTTCCAAAAGAGGAAAATCATTTTTTTATAGTCCAGGCGTGATGACCCATGCCCTTAGGTCTATGATCCATGTAGGGGTAAATGGATCATTTTGACCTACGAACTAGGTTAAATGACCTACACTCATGGGTCATCAACCTAAACTCATGGGTTGGCCCATCCCAATGGGCTTTTCTCCTACTTTTGGTCTTTTTTTGGCCCAACTTGGCTCTTTTTGGGTTTTTGGTTACTTTTTGGTATCTTTTGGTATATTTTGAGTTTCTTTCAGGTTTTTTTGGATTTCTTGATCTAAACATGCTCGAGAGAACTACATTTTGATGATGAATCCTTCATCATCAGATCTTTGGGTGTCCGTCAAAATTTGAGAATTAACAGTTGCCCCCTGCTTCACATGCGTTGATCAATCTGATGCTTGGTAATGCATGGGAGGCAAAAGTGAACCTAAATAAGATGCAGCCCAAATGAGGCTCAACCCAAATGAGGCTAAAAAAATGAGCCCAAATGAGACTAAAAAAGTAAGTTTGTGTACTATGTATTTTTTAAAACGTGAGCCCAAATGAGGCTAAGCCTACATGAGGCTGAAAAGTGTGTTTGTGTACTATGTATTTTTAAAAAAGTGAGCCCAAGTGAGGCTAAGCCTAAATGAGGCTAAAAAAGTGTGCTTATGTACTGTGTATTTTTCAAAAAGTGAGCCCAAATGAGGCTAATGTGAGCTTCTTTATGTGATGTGACTTAGTTTTTAAAATCATGATGCATGTAAAACCAAAATGCATTTTGATTCAAAAGTCGTGATGCGTGTGAGTTTTACTCGTGCTTTCAGCAGCTTACCTGTACTAACAAGGAGTACATGTCAACAACTTCGAGTCAACCTGATCATGGCCTCCTCTCCTTGATGTGGTATTCTTCACTTCTTTGAGGTTTAACCAATAACTCTTTGCCAAGGATATCCCTGATTACCAAGTGAAAATAAAGCATTCCTCATGATTAAAAGAAAATTCACCAAATGAGGTCGCTGAGAACCGCGATGCACGTGGCAACCTTTGATGTTATTATTCCTTTTGGAGGTAAATGGTTGATCATACTTCTTTCTCTTCCCAGGCATTCCCCATCTTTTGTCACTCAATGTGGATGCTGTCAAAGAGTTCCCATGAATACTCTTACTCAAGATTTGAGCATTGGAGTAGGTTGAGTACGATCTTTATTATTTTCCCCCTTTTTCTCTCTTTTTTTTTTAAATTTTTCTCTTCTTTTTTTTTC
>CATIWM010712231.1:0-22363 GCA_949671775.1 Mallotus repandus
TAATAAACAAAACAAACAAATTAATAGCAAAAGAATAAAAAAAAGAATAATAAACAGTGAACCAAGAAGTAAAAGGAACAAAACAAAAGCACAACCAAAATTATGCTTCCAATCGGAAATCAATTTTTTTGATTGGAAAATAACAAAACTAGTAGTTAAACAAAATAAAATTAAATAAAATTAAAATCAAATCAAATAAAAAAATTGAAAGGAGTAGAAGATGATGATGGAATGCAGTATTGATTGCTCCTCAAGGTTGATTTGATTCATCGTCTGGGAATATGATCTGTAGATTTGATTTTTATTGGTCTCAGGCTTACTGCGTTTCTTAGAACTTTTTTTTAAAAGAACATAAAAGAGAATCTCAAGAATAGAAAAAGGATTTTTTTTTCTGCGTCAAACCTCCTTTTTTTTTTCTTAAAAACGAGAGAGCCCCCCTTAAATAAAAGTAATAAAGTTTTTATCAACTCAGGAAACTCCCCCCTATGATTTGAATCACAGGAAATAAAGTTTTATTTTTATTTATTTATTATTATTTTTTAAAATTTTTTGAACCCAAAAACACCATGATAATCTTGAATTATCAAGATAAAAAATAATTTATCTTTTATTTTTTATTTTCAAAATATTTTTCCACCAATCAAAAAATAATTTAAAAAAATTAAAAAATTGTGGAAGCCGGTCGGACCTATACAATTCTGACCGAAATTGTGCATTTCCGGTCGGAAATACATAATTCCGATAGGAATTATGTATTTCTGACCGAAAATGTACAATTCTGATAGGAAATGTGTAATTCCGGTTGAAATTACATATTTCCAATCGGAAATATGTAATTATGATCGGAATTACATAACTCCGATCAGTGATTTTTTTTAACTTTTAATTATGAAATGACCCTTGAAAGAATTAAAAAATTTACAATTGGGTCCTTAAAAAATATTACAATTGAGTCCTAAAAATGTAATTGAGCCTTGAGATCCAAAATTAAAATACTGGAGACCTATTTGTAATAAAGAATTTAAAACTTTACAATTGTGTCCTTAAAAAAATGTTACAATTGAGTCCTAAAAATGCAATTAAGCCTTAAGCTCCAAAATTCAAATACTGGAGACCTATTTGTAACAAATTTTCATCATTGGAGTCCTCTGTCGCATCAACACTTGACTATCCAGAAATTTGGTGCTTACAACAGACCCAAAGTAAACTTGGGTTATAATCTCTCTAAAAGAATAAATAAATAAATGAATATGTGTATATATTTATATTTATATTTATATATTTATTTCCTAATTTATTTAAGGTAAGAGTTATTTAAAAAAATTAGAAATGATTCTTATTTGGAAATTAGAATCCAAATAAAAGAAGAAGTTTAATCTTACTAAAACTGTTTTGGTAAGCAAGTGGTAAGTGGAACCCTAAAATGGATGTCTATAAATACATCTCATTCTCTAGGATTTTTTGTAGCCATTTTTTCTCCTCCTTCTTCCTCCATTTCTTTTGTGAAAAGAAAAACACATAGAGAGAATAAAATAAAAGAGTCATCTTTTGACTAAGGTTCTAGCACATCTACATTACTTTGGATTCCTTGTTCATATGGATACCAATAGGGGGCGTGGCTTTTTGGTGGTGCCTCAATCCGATAAAAGGATATGTAAAGCTTGAGGTAGGGTGTCACTGGTGTGAAAACCCCTCTTTTCCTTTCAGCATTCTTGCCTTGAAATCGTCTTGGTAAGTTTTGAAAACCCTCTCAATCAATTTATTTGAATTACATGGATCTTATTGAGGGTTTTCGTGGTTAAAAGTTTTAATTTCTATTGCATTTTGGATCATAGAAACCCAATATCTTCATCATCATCATCATCCGATATTAATTTTGTTAAAGCTTTATGTGATTCTACTCCTTCTACTTCTAAACCTCTTAAGACTCAAGCTTTCAAAGCTAAAACGTTTCATGTGTCAAATGACAAGGGCAAGTCTCACAAAACCCAACCTTCTTTGACACAAAGGGCTAAGGCCCAAGCCAAAAGGCCTCAACCTAGACATGCTTACTGTACACTAGATACAACACTCCTAAGCATGCTACATAATCACTTTACAATACATAATGCCATTGTTAATGTATGTCTCATTCTCTTCATTTGACATAAAAGACATTTAGAAACTCCACACAACCACAACATAAAAGACATGTTTCATATAATAGGCAATCATATTCTCCTAGAAGAAATAGATTTGCCAATGTTGAATGTTTCTATTACATGACTAAAGGTCACACTAGCAGTGTGTGCTTCTATAGAAGACTATACTTGTAATTGCTTCCTTTAGACTACTTTAAGACTAACCAACCTAGACCAACAAAGGTTTGGGTTCAAAAGAATGTTTGAATTGTGTTATGTAGGTGTGCTTGAAGTCCACAAGAGCTAAGAGAAAGTGGTACTTTGATAGTGGATGTTCAAGGCACATGATGGGAGATAAGGAGCAATTCAATAGGCTTGATGCTAAGGATGGAGGCCATGTTACCTTTGGAGACAATGCCAAATGGGAAAATAGTAGGTAGTGGAGAAATTGGTAACTCGCAATCCTTATCCATTCATCATGTATTGCTTGTTGATGGTCTTAAGCATAATCTACTCAGTATCAGTCAATTGTGTGACATGGGAAATAAAGTCACCTTCTATCCTACGAAGTGCTTTTTTAGTAGTTTAAATGAAGACAAAATAATTTTTAGTGGTGAAAGAGTTGACAATGTCTATGTTATTGACTTGAATAAAGTTGATAACAAAGACATTAATTGTTTGATGTCTATTTCCTATGAAACATGGACATGGCATAGAAGATTAGGACATGCAAACTTTGAGCTTTTGGATGACCTTAGTAAGTGTGAACTTGTGGTTAAGCTACCCAAACTCAAGTTCACTAAGGACAAGCCTTGTAATATTGGTTAAAAGGGAAAACAATCCAAATCTTCCTTTAAGCTCAAGAATGTAGTGTCCACTTCTAGGCCATTTGAACTTATTCAAATGGATTTTTTTGGACCTACTAGAGTTGATAGTTTAGGTGGAATGCACTATGCATATGCCTTAGTTGATTATTACTCTAGCTACACTTGGGTGTGTTCCCTTGGTCATAAGAATGATGATTTTAAAGATTTTGAAAGTTTTCAAAAAGAGTTCAAAAAGAAAAAGGTTTTATGTTTCAACTATTATAAGTGACCATGGAACCGAATTTGAAAATGAATTTTTCAAAACCTTTTACAATGAAAATGGTATTTCACATACTTTTTCTTCTTCTAGAACTCCTCAACAAAATGGGGTAGTTAAAAAAAAATAGGACTCTAGTGGAAATGTCTAGGATCATGCTTTATGAGTATAATTTGGGAAGAAGCCATTAACACCTCTTGCTATATAGCAAATGGAGTCTTCAAAAGACCCATTTTAAATAAGACATCTTATGAGCTTTGGAACAATAGAAAACCTAAAATCTCATATCTTAGAGTATTTGGATGTAAGTGATTTATATTAAACAATAAGGAAAACTTTGGAAATTTTGATTCTAAAGCCAATAAAAGAATTTTCCTAGGCTACTCCACTTCTAGCAAAGAAAATAGAGTCCTTAACAAAAGAACGCTTGTTGTTAAAGAGTCTATGCATGTTGTATTTGATGAATCTAATCCACTTGTTCTTAGAAAGGATTTTTATAGTGTTGGTGATATTGTAGATGAGCTTGTGGATATGAACATTCAAGAAGAAAATGCTAGCAAACCTTTAGAGCTTGAAGGTCCTAGAAAGGAGGATAGTGAGGAGATGCCTCAACCTACCTTGAAGGATGATCTTCTAAAGGATTGGCAATTCAAGAAAGCTCATCCTTATGACCTCATCATTGGTGACACTATAAAGGGGGTAACTACTAGATCTCAACTTAAATATATTGTTAATTTAACCTTTATTTGTTAAATTGAACCCAAAAATATTGATGATGCCTTGAGTGATGAATTTTGGGTCATTATTATGCAAGAAGAGTTAAATCAATTTAAGAGAAACAAGGTTTGGACCTTAGTTCCTAGACCTAAGAATCATTAGATTATAGGCACAAATGGATGTTTAGAAATAAAATGAATGAAGAAGGTGTCATAATTAGGAACAAAGCTAGACTAGTAGCTAAAGGTTATAATCAAGAAGAAGGCATTAATTATGATGAAACCTTTGCCCCCATTGCAAGGTTGGAAGCTATTATAATGCTATTTGCATTGGCATCTTACATTGATTTTAAACTCTTTCAAATGGATGTCAAAAGTGCATTTCTAAATGGTTTTATTCAAGAGGAGGTTTATGTTGAACAGCCTCCGGGTTTTGAAATTTTTGACTTTCTTAATCATGTGTTTAAGCTTCCAAAAGTATTACATGGATTGAAACAGGCTCCTAGAGCTTAGTATGAAAGATTGACTAACTTTTTGCTAGAGAAAAGTTTCTATAAAGAAAAAGTTGACACAACTCTATTCATAAAGAAATTCAAGCATGATTTTCTCATTTTTCAAATCTATATTGATGATATTATTTTTGGTGCTATGTCTTGTGTGAGGAATTTTTTGAGTTAATGCAAGGAGAATTTGAGATGAGCATAATGGGTGAACTCAAGATCTTCCTTAGACTACAAATAAAGAAATGAAAGGATGAGATCTTCATCAACCAAACCAAATACATAAGGGACATTCTTAAGAAGTTTGGCATGGAAGGAGCTAAGTCAAATAAGAATTCTATGAGCACCACTACTAAACTCGATAAGGATGAGAATGGCAAACCAGTTGATGAAAAGCAATATAGAGGTATGATTGGATCCCTTCTCTATTTAACCGTAAGTAGACCAAATATTATATTTGCTACATGCTTATGTGCTAGGTTTCAATTATGTCCTAGGGAGTCTCATTTAAATGCAATTAAGAGAATCTTTAAATACCTTAGTGGAACTATGCATTTAGAACTTTGGTACCCTAAGAGCTCAACATTTGATTTAGTTAGCTATTCAAATGCGGACTTTGCCGGTAGCTTGCTAAATAGAAAGAGCACTTCTGTAACTTATCAATTCTTAGGACAATATTTGGTTTCTTAGTTTAGCAAGAAACAAGTTTTTGTTGCCTTGTTCACTACCAAAGCTGAATATATGGCAACTAGTTGTTGTTGCTCACAAGTATTGCAGCAAAAACAACAACTTAGGGACTATGGTATAAAACTTTATCACATTCCTATCAAATGTGACAATACAAGTGCTATAAACCTTAGCAAGAATCTCATTCAACACTCTAAAACTAAGCATATAGACATTAGACATCATTTCTTTAGAGATCCTGTGCAATGTGGTGATATCTTGCTTGAGTTTATTGATACAAACAATCAACTTATGGATATTTTCATCAAACCTCTCAATGAGGAGAGATTAAATTTCACTAAGCATGAACTTGGAATGATTGATGGTTCTAGCATGCATTAATGTATGTACCTTGTTTGCTAAATGTTCTACATTTAGGTGATTTCTACTTTATGCTCTTTGAAATTATTTTACATGCTTGTTGAGTTTAATGTTTGCATTAAGTGCAAAATGTGCCATGTCGCTCATAAGGTTAAGTTATATTTACACTTGACCTCATATAAATGTGAAAATGTTTATTTAAATTTCTTTTACATCTTTGAAGTTATTATTTGCTTCACATTGATACATTCCCACATGTTTAATTTTTTGGAATTTTATTCCTTATCAATAAGCATTCCATTTGAATTTTTTTTATGCTAATTAATGATTAATAATCAATTATTAAAATTAATTTAATTATTTTAAAATTAGAAAAATATTTTTTGATTGAAATTCCTATTCATATGTTCTATTAAATGTAATCATTACTTTGTTTCTTGAAAGAATTGAATTTGCATTTACTTTCATTCAATTTGGAATCAATTTAGTTCGCAGGGACCCAATTGATACAATTTTTGGACTTAATTGAAATAATTTCAAAAGTTCAAGGTCCTCCAGGCATTTTGGTCACTAGCAATTGCAAAAGCTGTAACTGTAAGCACGCAATTTCTGGATTATTTGAGTTTGGATGTAACAGAAGACCCAATGATAAAAATTGACTGTGAAATTAGATTTATTGGTTTTGGACTAAATTGTAAATTATTTTCTATGACCTATTTTTAAATTTATTTTTTTTTAATTTTCAAAAAAAATCAAAAAATTGTGATTTGAATTTTATAATTCCGATTGGAATTATGTAATCCTAATTGGAATTACATAATTCCGATCAAAATTCTGACAAGAACTATGCAAATTTCGACCATAATTCTATAATTCTGATTGGAATTACATAATTCCAATTGGAATTATATGTTTTCTAATATTTTTTATTTTTAACTTTAATTTATTTTATTTTGATTGGTTGTCTTATTTCATAAATATATATTTTTATTATATAAATAATAAATAAGTAATTTGTTTTTAATTTTTATCCTATACTCAACTTAGGGTTACATGGTGTGGTCCCCATAAATACGTACTTTTCTTTTCACAATAGGAGGCTGTCTAGACGTTCAATTCTTTTCTCTAACTTCTGATTTTTAGCAGTTAGCTAAAACACCCTCTACACTCTTGTTCTTATTTTTTACGTTCTTTTCATATTTCATTCCTGACCGTGAATTAGATTCAAAAAACTAAAAATCCACAGACAAAATAAAATAGTTGACTATTCAATCAAGGTTGATCAAACTCTGAGGGGCAATCAATACTGCATCCATCAAATCATCTCTTCTTATACTCCCTTTTATTTTTTTAATTTTATTTGATTATTTAATTTTTTTTTTGATTTTTTTAATTACTAATCTTTGTTTATTTTGTTTCTTTGTTTATGATTATTGATGGGATGTCATGGATTCACTGTGGAGAACAAAACCCCTGAAGATCCATGGAATGCCATGAATTAAATTTAGTATTTAAACGTAGTTTTTAGGGTATCTGCATATTTTATTTATTTATTTATTTTTATTTTGTTAGTTGTTTTATTTTGTATTTTTATTTGTTTGGTTTATTAGGCTGTAGTTAATTAATTTTTGTACATAGGAATTGTAATAGCCCCGATAGTGGGAATATAGTGGAACCTTTAATTTTCTGCACTTTAAAATTAATTAGTAAATTAGGTTCATTTGGTAAATACCCTAATAAAATCAATGGTGGTTTTAGTTAATTAGGATGCACATAAATTAAATTAGGGTTTGAGATCACTGCTTGAATGCTTTTGTATGTTTATATGTTTATTTGGGCTTTTGTTTTATTTTTTCTTTTTTTATTCATTTTGAGCCCAAAGTCCACATGTAGGTTAAATTCACTAATAATAGGCCCTTTAAAATTAATTTAGGTTTAATTAATTTAAAATCAATTTAGGCCCATTTTAGGGTAATTTAGACTTAGGCCCATTTTTTGCTTAATTAAAATTCAACTTAGACTTAGTTTAGCTCATTAAAGCATTTATTTTTTAAAAAAATAGATTTAGTACTCATTTCACTTAATTAAAATTGATTAGAATTAAGTCCACTAATTTATTTCTTTTTCTCTTTAAAATAAGCAGACTTAGAACCACTCTTTAGAATTAAAATTGGTAGAATAAGGCTCATTAATTTAATAAAATGTAGGCCCACTTTTAGTTTCCTTTTCACTTGTAAATAAAACATGTAGCTTTATCTAACTATAATAAAATCAATGTAGATTAAACTTAGGGACATCTCGCTTTGAATGAATGCAGTTTTTGTATGCCATTTCATGACTAGTTGCCTTTGGGGTTGATTCTTAAATTAGGGTTTGATATAAAATTGAATGTATTTAGAGAATAAAATAGTAATTCATAAATTAATTCTAAATGAACATGAGACTAAAAGAACTTAGTATTCCGTACCCAGAATTTTCTGATTGTGGTGCTAACTTTCTTTTAAAGAATCGAGTTACCACCACCTTTAATTTGTTCCAGTTATTACCATGGGTGGCGACTTCTCATCTCCACGCTATGCCTTTGTGATATAGTAGTGTGTTCCTTAGAGCCCTAAGCTCAAATAGTATCGCAGTTGCAATATACTTGGGCGTGCGTTAAACCCCACCGTCTATCGTGGTGACTCCACTGGGGACAAGAGATACTGATTCTACTTATGTTCTTTAGAATTATTTTATTAATTATTATTTTATTCTTGCATTCATTTTTGCATGTCCCTACTAGCCGATGACATTTGTTTATAGTCCTTTGATCCCACTAGCTTCCTGGGATTGTAAATTGGCTAATCATCACTCTTAGCTTTAACTCGGTTTAAGAGAGATTACAAAGCTTATATGACTAGAGTCTGTGACCCAAGTGTTAAAGGAGGGGCAGTCTTCTCTTGAGTTTGCAAAGGATGTTGGGCCCTCTGACCTTAGCTTATAAGTCAAGTCTTAAAGGAGGGCATCTTACTAAGGGAACCTTGACCTTTTCACCGGACTCAGCTCATGTAGTGGCCTAGTAACTTCCCCTAGGATCTACCTAAATTGCTTGTGTTTGTTTCCATAAGGTATTTCTATCTGTAAAGGCCCAAGGCCATACTTTAAAAGCCTATTTGGACTAATAAGGATTGGGCTAAACTTTTATACCTATAAATTCTGCTTCTATGCTTTTACTACCTTGAGAGATTTATCATGCATGTTGTTCTTGATATCCCTTGTTAATATTGAGGCCAAGACTAAAAATCCTAGGAAAACAGACTCACCATTGAACACGTGTGTGGGAGGAATAAGGTTGAAAGGATGTATATTGTACTTGACTTATTACTTGTATACTTGACTTGATTTTTTACTTTTTACTTGATTTGCATAGCACGTGAATCATGCATACATGCATCATACTAATACTTTATTTTACAGCCATTGTAGATTCATCCAGGTTGTCCTTGGTTTAGAAATGAAGAGGTAGTAGACTGAAGAGAACCACTTTAAGTCCGTAGTCAATAACTAAAGAGATCCTAAGCAAATTGGAGAAGAGTCCTATCAATTTACTCTACCTAGAACCACCAACACTAACACCAACTAGGCAAACATAAGAGATGGAACAACAACAATGAGGAAACTGGACCTTAGAGGATATCAAAGGAGCTTTGATGGATCACATAAGAACAATGATGCAAGATGAACCGACAGAAGCTTTGGTTGGGTTAATGTTACCATTTGCTGCTGCACCACCAACTATCGCTCCTTCCACCTACTATTGCTATTTCGCCTGTTATGGATGCACCACCTATAAACAATGACAATGATAGAGGTCAACCATTGAATACTGCTAGAAATTTGCCTGCTGTGGAAATAAAATTTGAGAATATGGAAAACTATATGGTAAAGAAAGAAAAAAAAGAATCACTTGAGTTGGTTCAAAAACTTGAGTTTAAGCAGATGCAAGCACTAACTCAGAAGATGTCTAAGATGGAAGAACTAATATGAGGGCAAGACATGGGTTATTCATTTGATTTTGATAATATGTTGAGTATGGAAGGTGATAAGCTGCCTGACAAGTTCAAAATGCCTTAGTTATAGAAGTTTTATGGTACTGAAGATCCAATGATACACCTTAGCCAATACACAACTACTATGAGCACCACTAATGCTCCATTATTTATGGTTACAAAATTTTTTGTGTTGTCCTTAGAGGGTATAACTGTAAACCGGTACCATGGGTTGGAGAAGTCTACTCGAGCTAACTGGAGAAAATTATGCATAGCTTTCCTGAAGCAATGTGAGTATAATACCAAGTTAGAGGTGTCTATTAGACATGGAGTTGACTAAGAAGAAATCGAATGAATCATTCTTAGACTTTTTAACTAGGTTCATGAACAAAGCAGGGCCAATGAAAAATAAGCTAGCTGAGAAGGATCAGGTGAGGATGATTGTGCAAAATGTACTACCTAACTTGGTTGAAAGGCTATAGATGATGAATCCTAATAAATTTGTAGACTTGTATGATGATGGTTTTCAAGCATAAGAGATTGAGAATGAAAAGAAGAATACAAAAAATGCAAGAGGGAAAAATTAACAAACCGGGGGAATTCAACTAGGAAGCACTAGTCGAGTTTTAAGTATTTGCGCAATACAACAAAAAAGGAGATTCTCAAACTTTAACCAACCTTTGTCAAAAGTCCTAGAGTGCCTAATGCAAAAGGGCTTACTTCAACCTTTACCTAATCCAAACTCAGAGAATCATAGACCTAGAAAATCCAAGCATAAAAAATAATACATTCCTAAACTACAACACAATGATGATCAATTCAAGAATTAGTGAAGAGGAATTGCAAAATTCCTTTAAAGATCTAAGTGGGAAGCCCATTTAGAAATCTCCTTATACCCCTGAGGATGCAAAGAAGACTAAAAAGCCTGTAGCTCCAAGTTATCCACAAAGGGAGATAGAGGAAGAGGTGATTAGAGAAGCCATGAAGGAAATGCAAGAATAATTGCTATGTTTGCCATCTGAAGGAGAGCCATTATGAGATCTAGCATCCCTAGCATCTAGAATTAGAAATAATATTGCTAATGCTTTCTTTGAGTAACATTCCATTCCTTGAGAACTATTTTGTTTTAATGATTGATGATATGAATTCTGATTTTGGTTATTTGTGTAATGTGCATCTTGAGGGTACTGTGCATTGTGATATCGATCGCATCTGCATGTTAAACATAAATTCAATTCAATTATATTCCTTCAGCATGGGCACAAATGAAAATTCAAAGAACTTTCCTATATTATATGATATAACTTCTAACAAAAGAGGAAAATTTGAGGGAATGTAAAAAAAAAGAAAGAGAAAAGAGAAGAAAACAAAGAATGAATAAGTACACTAAAAACCTGAAATGGTTAGTTAGGTAAAAAGTCAGGGAAATAAAAATGAGAGAAGAATTTCAGAAGGCCTAACTAATAACATGATTTATATCATGTGATGTAATGAATGTTCTCATTTTTTCCCTAATGAATGAATAAAGTTGAATTTAAAATTTGTGTTCAAACATTGCATATTTGTCTTTATCATATTGCGTAAGTACTTGAATGGAAAGACAAAACATAATGAAAGCTAAAAATTAGAGCTATGAGATCACTATTTTAGTTATGTTTTCTCTTCTTGTCACCCCTTTGTCATTTTGTTTATAAATCTAGTGTCTTCTTGTACCTAGAGAATTCAGGTGGCTCAGTAATTTACATTGCAACTCATACCTTGTAGCTATCATCAATCATCAGTACCAAACCTCATGTTCTACTTAAGAGTCCTTTGAAGCAATAAATCCCTCACTTTGTCCCGCCTCCATTAAGAGTAAGACTAATCAAAATGACAGGCATGAAAGAAAACTGTTAGAAATCGGGGGCAAAATGTAACTTTGGAGGAAAACATGTAAATAGGTTGGGCCAAAATAGTGAGTCTGCACTCAAAGACTAAAGATAAAATACTGGAGTATAAGAGTCAACAAAAGGGTTCTGGGGTGAGTATGTGGATGCATCAGTCAATCAAAGAGCTCTAATGTCAGGCCATGGTCTCCATCCTCAAGCTTGGTCTAAGCTTTAATATTAGAAGTAGCAACATCGAAGCATCTAATGCTCAAATATGCAAGTTGATGACGAAGCACCTCATTGTCACACTCCTAGGATCATGAATATCACACATAGCATACATACACTTGCATACTTTTGTTGTGAAATACTTGCTTTTCATAGTAAAAGATTTTTGAGACAGGTTAAGGTTGCACAAATACTCTACTACTAACATTCAAAATTAGTACTGTAAAAGTGCGAGAAGGTAGTCAGAGTTTGGAGGAATTAAAATAGGAGGAGTGACACTATCAAGATCAACCTAATGGGCCTATGCAACAAGGAAATATCATTGATAGTGGTACCTGCAGAAGCCTCATCCTGGATAACCTCAGAAGGCTAGATAAAAGGCTCAAGCTCCTTAGACTTAACATTCATCTTTAAAACGTCATCTGGAGCATTATCTGGAATATCACCTGGAGCCTCAATAAGAGGAGAATATACTCCTACAAATTGAAAAAGCAAAACACAGTTACTAACATGAGGATTAAGAAAAGTGATGAAGAGCATACCTCAAATAGATTAACAAAGATTTACTCTAAGAGATACTCCTGAATGTACTTCTGATAGGTACAAGAAAGCTCAAGCGAAGACGAAGCAACAAATCCTTGAAGCACCTCTTTCGACTATCAATGAGAAGGTCCAACATACCAATGATACATGCATTGGCCCTAAAAGGGAAGAATGCACTTAAAAGTTATAATGAATGCACTCTAAAACTTCTTAAACCATAAAATAAGGCCTCTAACTTATGAATCTTTTTTGTAAGGGATGTCAAGAAGAGGAACGAAGCCTTTTATCATAGCATCAATGAGGGTGACAAAAAGATAAACTCAGCCTTAGGCCATAACTTTAAGGGCGAAGTATCATGACAAATCAACATAACAAAAAAGGGAAGAGTGCAAAAGAATAAAGTTGCATTTTGATAAAATTTCTTTACCTGCAAATAGACCAAACTAACTTATAATATTTTGTTCAAGGAAAACAAAAGGGAATGAAGAAGGAGAAAGGAACCAACATGATAGTAAGAACTGAAAGCAATCGATTACACACACCGGTATATAGCGGAAGCTTGGTGTGAGCACGTAACCGGTTAGGATAAATTTCAAAAAATTTTCCTAGTGTGTAATCCTTGCATGAAAGGCAAGAATTCCAAAAGCTACCAAGATCATAACACATTTAATTTACACAACTAATTTGCTTGCATGCTTAATAGACAACAAAAATCAAAGATTCACAAAACAACCAAAACACAAAGCATGGTAAGAGACCTAAATCTAGAGTTTAGTAACTCTTACAAACTCTAAATATTGGTAGCATGCTCGATAGGCTTTAAGAAATGGTTGATGCAAATCTACAAGCTCTTAGCTCCCAAAGTGTGAAGCCTCTAGCTTGAAACACACAAGTGGCACTGGAATGACTCCAAGCTTTGAAGAATCTCTAGCCGCAAGCTTATCCTTTGTGGTGACCAAAAAGCTTGCTAGAGCTCCTATTCTTGCTTTGATAATGCAGGACTTCTTGCCTCCTTTGGATGGATGACAATGGACTTATCAAGAAATACAACTCTTGTATCTCTCACTCGCACACTTATAACACTTAAAAGAAAGAAGAAGAAGAAGAACACTTAACTCTTGTTTTTCTCTTAGTGTTTGAATGTCTCTCAAATGTTAGTGATAATAGAAGTGTCTAGAGGAACTCCACTAACTTAGTGTATATATGAGAGACTAATTTTGCATGTAGAGATCCTCCACTAACTCAAGCTTGAGTGTTGAATAAGCTATCTCATGCATGTAGAGATTATCCACTTACTTTTGACTTTTGCATTAAATAAGTAACCTCATGCATGTAGAGATTCTCCACTAACTAAAGGTGCATGCTTATGACACATAGCCATAGTGTCACTCATGTAATCACATTGCATGGAAAGCATATGCTTAGGTGGCGACCATGCAAGCATGAGCATCATATGCTTATGTTTATGTATCACCTCCTTTAATAAGTGGGCTTTAACTAGTTGGGCTTATTTAACTCTTAAATGAACCCATCGCTACAACATCCACTAATTAGATTTATGGGCTTTATTTAACACTTAAATAAGGCCTTTCTCACTGATTCACTTAAATATTTAAGCCCATCCATCATTTGTTAAGCAACATGCATATGGCCTATATCCAAACTATTATTGGTGGCAAATATTAATTTGGTCCTTAAACTTAATATCATATATTAAAATAAATCCAAATTAATATTTAATAGTCCTAACCTTTGAATTAGATTTTGGGATATGTTGGATCTCCGCACAAGCAAAAATCCAATTCAATTAATTAATTAAACACTTTAATTAATAATCAAATTAATTATTGTCATTGTCGGTGCAGTCCAAATGGCAATGGAAATAAATAATATTAACTCTTAATATTATTGGAAACTCTTTCCAAGCTAAATGTAAAAATCCCAATTAATCACATTTAGTTTCCATAAGTGCACAGATGTCACGACTACCCAATTGAAAATTAATGCTATCCGTAGATTCACAAGAACCATAGAACATAATTACCATGCACTCAATGTCCCTTCATTTTAAGATCCCGACATTGGCTAGAGTCATGGTCAGTCAAACTCTAATTGCCTCAATCATATGACCTCATCTTTAGTTTAATTCTTGATAAAACATGACTTCCACTAGAAACACTTTCTACACCGAGAACTCTTTTTAGTTAAGTCAAGTTTGACCTGGCCATGTACTTATTCATTGAGAATAACTTAGATAGCATAGTATCTTATCCCAGTTCACTCTAGGTAATGAATTCCATCTTGGTCGATCACTCATCCCTACATATAACCAACTAGAGCCACCACACGCCATATACCCATACATGGCTAGCACATGCATATAAGCGGTAAAAAACTCTAACCAACTATATGTGGATGACTGTGTCACCTCAGGTGAAAGGACCATATGCACCATTATGTCTAAGACAGTGATTGTTGATAAAAGTGAATTTCCATGCAATCACTTATTTTACATCACAGTTCGATTCACCCATCACATGAGTATCCACATGTCTATTCTGATATCTCATATCAAGTAGCATGAGACTCACTACCTCCCACTATTGATATCACATACTGATAAAGGAAAATAGACAGAGGTGATAGTCTATAGATTAATACTACCCATTTATTAATCTTATGACTATGATCATTTTATAGCATATGTACTAAAAGAATTTATCACTCATATTATCAACTCTTGATAATAATTTTTTTTCACATAATACGAAAGGGTAAATACTCAAATAAACAAATACTTTATTTAAATGAATATTTAATTACCATAGGGATAAAAGCACAATGTCATTTATATTACAAGAAATGGCACTATGGCACATCTATGCTAACAATCTCCCACTTGCACTAGCTCCATTCACTACTATACCTAAGACCTATCTTCTCAAGATGATGATCTAACTGCAGTTGGGTAAGAGCTTTAATGAGTGGATCACCACATTATCGGCTGAAGCTACCTTTTGCATAAGCACATCGACCTTTCCAACAAGTTCTCTGATAATATAATAGCGCATTTCTATGTGTTTGGATTTCTGGTGAGACCTCGATTCCTTTGCCAAAGTGATGGCTCCATTATTGTCGCATAAGAGAGGAACGGCTGACTCAATAGAAGGAAAAACTCCTAGTTTGGTGACAAACTTTTGAATCCAAATAGCTTCCTTAGCAGCATCCGATGCAGCTATGCACTTGGCCTCTGTAGTGGAATCAGCAATGATACTTTGCTTGGAACTCTTCCAGCTCACTGCACCTCCATTATAGGTGAAGACAAACCCAGAGATAAACTTTCTATCATCTATCATCCACATGTAACTAGAAGTCAGAATCTATGAAACCTGTAAGCTGTAAATTACCTCCTCTATAAGTCAAGACTAAATCCTTAGTCCTTCTCAAGTACTTAAGGATAGCCTTAACTGCCACCCAATGCTCTAAGCCTGGGTTGGATTGAAACCTGCTAGTCACACTAACATCATAGAAAATGTCTGGCCTAGTACACAACATAGCATACATTAGGCTTCCTATAGCCGAAGCATAAGGAACCTTGGCCATCTCCACCATTCCCTTGGGTGTCTTGGGCGACATCTCCTTAGATAGGTGGATACCATGCCTAAAAGGTAACAATCCCCTCTTAGATACAAGCATGTTGAACCTCTTCAACACCTTTTCTAAGTAAAGACTTTACGATAAACCTATCATTCTCTTCGATCTATCTCTATAGACTTGAATCCTGAGAATATAGGTAGCCTCCCTTAAGTCTTTCATCAAGAAGGTTTTAGACAGCCATACTTTCATAAAGGTCATCATACCGACATCATTACCAATAAGAAGAATGTCATCTACATACAAGACTAGGAAAGTGAGTTGGCTCCCACTAACCTTCTAGTAAACACATGGCTTATCATTGTTTTTAATGAATCTATAAGAATGGATAGCCTCATCGAAACAATGATTCTAACTCCTTGAAGCTTGCTTTAGACCATAGATTGATCTATTAAGCTTGCACACTTTAAGCTTTCCTCAGATTCAAAACCCTGGTGTTGCTCCATGAAAATTTCCTTCTCAACATAACTGTTAAGGAAGGCAGTCTTAACATCCATCTGCCAAACCTCATAATCATAGTGTACAGTTATAGCAAGAAGAATCCGAATGGATTTAAGCATGGCTACTGTCGAGAAGGTCTCCTTATAGTCGACCCCTTGCCTTTGGCGAAACCCTTTCGCTATAAGCCTAGCTTTATAGGTCTCTACCTTCTCGTTTGAACCAATCTTTCTCTTGAAGATCCATTTACACCCAATAGGTATAATGCCCTCAAGAGGATCAACAAGTGTCCAGACTTGGTTTGCATACATGGAATCCAATTTAGTTCTTATTGCCTCAAGCCATCTTGAAGAATCTTTATCACAGAAAGCTTCTTCATATGTACTAGGATCATCAACATGAATGCTCTCTTCATAAACATGCAACTCTTGCACATCATGAAGAAAGCCATATCTCTTCGAAGGACGAGATACCCTACTAGACTTTCTAGGGGTCGGTGTGATGAAATTCTCAATTGTCAATATCCATTTGATCAATTTGTTGGGCTTCCATAGATGACTTCTCATCTAACATTATCTTCCTTCCTTTGCCACCTTCTTTAAAAAACTCTTTCTCAAGGAAAATAGCATCTCTGCTTACAACAATAGCTTATTTAATAGGAAGATAAAAGCAATACCCTAAACTATCTTTAGGATATCCAACAAACCATCCTTTAATCGACTTTGTATCTAACTTGTCAGATTTTAGACTTTTTATAAAAGCTGGGCACCCTCAAATCTTAACATGTTTAAGACTTGGTGCCCTACCATGCGATATCTCATATGGTATGGTAGAAACAGACTTAGATGAAACTTGATTAAGGATGTAGGTGGCCATTTGGAGTGCAAAACTCCAAAGTGAAATAGGAAGATCGGTATAGCTCATCATAGAACGTACCATATCCAATAAGGTACGATTCTGTCTCTCGGACATACCATTTAACTAAGGTATTCCAAGCGGTATGAGTTGTGATGCAATGCCATGTTCCTTAAGGAACTCAATGAACTCGATACTTAAGTATTCACCTCCTCGGTCTGATTTTAGAGTCTTAATACTTTTCCCAATTTGGTTCTCTACTTGGGCCTTGAATTCCTTGAACTTTTCAAAGGATACACTCCTATTCTTCATAAGAAACAAGTGCCCATACCTTGATAGATCATCTATAAAGGTTATAAAGTAGTAGAAACCACCTCTAGCCATTTCACTAAATGGTCCATATACATCACTATGTATGATCTTCAACACATTATTGGCTTTTGCCATTTGTCTAATAAATGGTGATCTAGTCATCTTACCTTGAAGACAAGCCTCACAAGTCAAATTGGATACGAAATCAAGATTGCTCAAGATTCCCGTCCTTTCCAACTTTGTGATCCTATCCTCCATAATGTGACATAATCTCAAGTGCTATAGATATTTAGAGTTAGAGGCTTTTTCAATTGGCATTGTATTCACATCACTCATATTAGTTTGAGGCTTATTATTATTGGACATATTATCTATATAATATAAACCATGTATTAAATAATCCATGCCAACTAATTCATTTCCAAAATGAATCGTACATACATCTCTACAAAATAGGAATTCATAACCCTTTCCAGTTAAACTAAAAATAGAGACAATGTTCTTATAGGCATTAGGTACATGGAATACATCTTCCAATAACAAAATATGATTATATAAATCAATTAAATTGGATCCTATAGCTTTCACCGCAATACTTGCCCTATTCCCAAGCCTTAAGGTCACTTCATTAGGCCTTAACCTCCTCTCATTTGCTAGATCCTACAAGGATGAACAAATGTGAGAAGTTGCACCGGTATCCAATACCCATGCATTAGATGAGCTCTTAGAACATTTAGAAGCAAATAAATTATAGAAAGTCTCACCTTCTCCTTGCTTGCCCTATCCCTTTGTCTTGTGAGACTCAAGGAACTTAGGACAATTCCACTTCCAATGTCCTTCACCTTGGCAGTGGAAACACTTTCCTTTGCCTTGCTCTTCCCTCACAATGGCCTTGATCTTATTCTTGGCTATGCCACCCGTGGGCTTGACAACACTTGTCTTGCCCTTCTTCTTCTTATTGCCTTTCTTCTTAGTCCCACTAGAAGTGGCAATAAGGGCAACCTCTTTCCCTTTGCTCCCTTGGACAGCCTTTTAGGTCATCACGAGCATGTTTAAAAGCTCTGCAAGAGTGCACTCTATCTTGTTCATATGGAAGTTGGCAATAGTTTGCCTAAAAGATTCAGGAAGGTATTTAAGGATCAAATCCACTTGGAGGTTGAAGTCCATTGTGAAGTCTAGACTCTCTAGCTCTTCTATGTATATAATCATGGAGTTCATATAGGCTCTCACATCCTCTCCCTCCAGCATCTTACATAGAAAAGCCGCTTAGATATCTCATACCTAGCGGTCCTACTTTGTTCACCAAACAACTCTTGTAGGTGAAGTAGGATTTCCTTTGCACTTATGTACTTCTTATGTTGCCAATGGATTTCGGTGATTATGGAAGCCCACATGATGCAACGTGCTTGCATATCATCATCCTTCCATTTATCAAGAGTGATTTGCTCCTCTTCGGATCCATTTTTGGGAAGTGGTCTGGGTGGGCTTTGTTCTAATACATAAAGTATTTTCTTGGAAGCTAAAACAACTTTTAGGTTCCTTAGCCAATCTATGAAATTAGGGCTCGTGAGCCTATGTTGGTCGAGTATGATTGCGAGTGGGTTCAAAAATTAAGTCTATCAAAGACTGTTATTGGGACCAATTTATCCAAATGGAACAGAAATTAGGATCCCCTCGTTATCAAATTGGGATAATGACAACAAACACTCCCAGTTTGATCACCTCTTAAGAATACTTTGCTGTCATAGGATGGTTGTGCTTGACCCGTAGTGTGGAAGAGATACTCTATTTGTTCCTTAGTTTAAGAATTTGTTAAAAAACTCTATTAGTCATGAGGTTCAACGTATCATATGATCTTAAAAATTGACCTCTAGTTGAGGAATTGATAGACCTTCTCACTCTTGCACCATAAAATGGAATCTTATGATTTCTTAAACTGCTCTTCTCATAATGAAAGTGCAACTAGTTTTATTTTATATTCCTTCTATTGCCTAGGCCGCCCCCTTTTGGGAGTTTTCAGACCTAGCTGGGTCTCTCATTTTTTTATGTTTTCTTTTTTATTTTCCCTCTTTTGCTTAGGTCATCCCCTTTTAGTAGTTTTCAACCTAGCTTGGTGGTTGCAAAATCATATTGATGATTTACCGGTGTTTGGTTTTGCAGGATGTCTATATTGCCACCTCAGTTGTCTGTTACTTGATGTTTGTGCGGCTGATTGTCGGACATTTATGCCACTTATGCTACTGACTTTTGCAAAATCAATAATCATAAAAAATTCCATGTGCTAGTAATATTTTATTCATGCTCATCTTATATGACTATTACTCATTCGTTATAACTAGGCATGTTGTATTAGGCTTTTTATTGATTAGCCCTTTGCGGATTTTCTAACCAACTATTCTTCAGCTCATATTGGGTGGACTTTTGAGATTGGTACCACACAAAATTAACTTTTTCAAATATGGGGAGCATAAATAAAAACTTTTTCTTTTTCTTTCTTTCTCCTCATCCCATTTTTTTGTTTTTATTTTTATTTTTTTCTTTTCTCTTTTTATTTTTTCTCTTTCTTAGTGAATATGGTGAATTCATTTTAGGAAAAGCTGAGGTTGAAAATGCCCAAAGGGAAATTGAAATTCAATTCTAGCCCTCTCACTTGATTTAGTTTTTTTTTTCTTTTTTTCTTTTCTTTTGAATCTCTCTCATTCAAGCATAAGATTGCACGCACAATTATAATAAATTCATAATCGTGTAAATTAGATAATCAAAAATTTATTAGTGCAAAGAAAAGTTATTGCAATAAAATGTTGGTCAAAATCATTACAACCATAACTGACAATAATTATTCAGAAGTGTTCAAATTTAGGTCAACTTCAATTTGCACTCCAAAATGGTACATCTATTTGAAATCCCTTATGCCCATGTTCTTCAACTTGTTGGCCAGAGATGGAATGCATGCTTCTATGGCTATGATAAACTTCTGAAGTGGTATTAATTATTTGATTGGATCCTTAATATTAGTGGACCAAATTTACCTTTGATTTGCTTCCAAACAAGAAGAGGCTTATGGTTATGACAAATGCATTTTTGAAAATGAATGTCATATATGCATGAAATGCAAAGTATTTGTAATTATTTATTTACAAACATAGGCAAATCATATAGCGAAGCCTTCCAACCTTATTTCTCCCACATACGTGTTCAATGGTGAGTCTCTTTTCTTAGGATTTTGGTCTAGGTTTTGATTATCATCTAAGGATAACAAAATTGACATAAAAAAAAAAAATCTCTTGAGGCAATATTAGCAAATAAGTAGCTAATCCTTTAGATAAAACCAAAGTCCAATATAATAGGCCATAATAGGTAGGTAAGGCCTAACCTAAAAAATTCCATCATTTGTGGGCTTAGACTTTATAAGTAGGACTACTATATGGCATCAAACACATGCATTTTGGAAAAAAAAAAACTATGAGAAAGTTGTTAAGTCACTACATAGGCTGAGTCTTGGGTAAAAGGCTTAGGCTCGCACAACGATATACCTCCATTATGTCTCCCAACTCAAGGGTTCGTGTGACATGGGATAGGTACATGCTATGAGTGACAATAGCCAAATACCCCATCACCAAGTTTAAGTGAAACACAGGCAGCAAAGCAATGACTATCGTCAAGTTATTTAGGACTTTGGTGTTGTGAATGCAAAAGAAATAAAAAAATAATAAAAAAATGATAAAACACAAAACACTGGAATCAGTTTCTCTATCACCAGCTGAGTCGCCACTGTAGGCGGTGGGGTTCAACGCACACCTAAGTGTTTGGCGACCACGACACTGCATGGGCTGAGGGCCCACTAGAGAGATACAACAGGGGCTTATAGCCCAAGTTGAAGATGGGAGTCACCACCCATATGAGACTTGGGACACACTTTTACAACAACTGGATCCCATGGAGGGCCTCCAGTAGCTGTCCTCAGAGATTAGGTTTGGAAACTAGATATAGGCTTTTGAATGCCCACCCAATCTTGCGGTTGGCCTCCGTTTGTGTTTTGTGTTTTATTACTTTTAATTATTTAATTATTTATTCATTTACATGCAAATTGCAATTGCCTCCATACAATTACCAATTTTTACAATTAAGTCAAAGTTCTTTATTTAAGCCACATTCATGCATCTTCATATGATTCAACATCATCCATTCACAAATAGATAACTAAATTAAAAATCCAAATAAATGTGCATGCAAAGAAAAGTGGGAGGAGAAAGGAATTACAATCTTTTCATGCAAGTAATAATAATTAAAAAAAAATGCATGCAAAGAAAGGAGAGAGGAGAAATGATTACAACCCTTTTGCACACAAAATAAATAAATAAAAAAATAAAAAAAAATAAACATAAAAATAATTAAGAAATAATCAAAGTGCTACTAATTTATTCCATCCTGAAACTAGAATTCAAATTAGTTCCCAAAAAATAAGTAAAAATAAAGAACCTACAAAAAAATAAAAAAGTTAGTTTCAAAGAAAAAAATATGAATTAACTACAAAAGATATAACATGCAATATTCACAATTTAAATGAATTCTACCAATTACTTTATTTAACAACTAATAGCTCAAAATTAAATTTATCGATATTACTTCCAAATATAAAGAAATTAAACTAGAATCTAAAATAAATTAAAATATTTACAACATTAAATAACCTAATTTCACTAAATTAATTGAAAAATAAATCATTATTTAATTTACATATTCCTAATTAATCTAATCACCACTAATTAATATTGAAATAATAAATAAAAATAAATAAAAATATTGCACAAAAAAAACATAATAAACAAAAATAGAATTAACAACCACAAATAGAAATAACATAATGAAATCAATAAACTAGAAATAAAAATTAGTCTTAATAATACAATAAAATAAAATTGACTAATAAAATAGCAATAAAATGCAAAATGCAAAATAAATTAAACAAAA
>CATIWM010712335.1:0-17415 GCA_949671775.1 Mallotus repandus
ATCGCTGTCGCCACCTGAATTTGTACATCAATGACTGTTTTCTTCTTCATTTGCAAATCCAGATTCATTTTGTTTAGACATAGTTAGCTGTATAGTCAAATAATGATTAAAAAAACAGAAAGAGCAAAAGCTGATGCACAACAAATCCACGTGAACTCTGTATGTCCACATGAGCGCAAGTACAAGCAACGCTCTAACACATGAGTTAAAGCCGTTAAAAAATATATTTAAACAGGTGATAGAAAATAATAAAAGTTAAGAAATTAAATAGAGTAATTGTATGCAGTTGAGGGATGAAATGGTACATTCAGCCTAATATATTACTCTTTATATAATTTTAACATTGAAAATATATACTATTTTTATATTAAAGTCTATATTTTAAGTAATATTTGTTAAAGTGTAAAAAAAGGTGAAATAAATCAAAATTGTACTTATCCTTAGAAAAATTGTAAAAGAACATGGAGCAAAATGAAGATAATTTTCTTGCTTGCTTGTTTTGGGGCGTATTTTAGTTTCACATGATATATCCATCCATTTGTGATTTTATGTTTGTTCCTCATGATTATTTGACTTTGAAATATCAAGGCTTTACAATTGTAACTAATTGAAGAGAAGAATACTTCCTTTCCTTCATTCCTAACAATTGTTCCACCACAATTTCTAAGAGGAACAAAAATGAAGGAAATAAGTAATAATAAGAGGCATCACTATTTTTTCAACCGTGGAATTGCAATTCATGCAATGTTAAATGCATTAACTTTCTTAATCGCTATATGCTTTTATTGGCATGAATATTTATCAGCCCTTAAAAGCTCAGATCCTCTAATCTTCCCTTCTACAGAAGATGATTTTATGGATTTGCCATTTGAAATTATTAGTGTTAAAAAAATTATAACTCAGAATACTAACTAACAAGAACAAAATTTTAATGGCTTTGAGGGGGTGTATAACACTCTCTTTAAGGTAATATTTACCTCCGCTAGTTTGTTGCTGATGGTGTTTATGGAAAATTATCCTAGGATACAACAAAGCCCCTAGAGAAAAGACATCAATCCTTTTCTCTTCCAAAGAACGTAAATTGAAGCAAGAAACGTTGGTAGAGAAGAGAGTTTGTGTTAAAAAAAAAAACTTAATACTTTAATCTGGATGACTAAGAGCATCTCCAATAGTACTCTTTATTTTAAAGAGCATCTTTTGTACAATAAAGAGCATCTCAAAGAATTTTTAAATATAAAGAGTGAAGAAATTTATACAACTCCAATAGACTCTTTATATTTTTAATCTTCATTTTGCTTTATCCAATAAACATTAATGTTTAATTTTTTTTCTTCATTTGTTTTTACAAGATTTCTTTCTATCTATTTAATTCTTTCCCTCCATTTGATGAAAGAGAAAAATCTTTTCAATAAATAGATAAATATCAATTAATATTTTGCATAGAAAATTAAAATATTTTAGAGTGGAGAGTGAAGTTTGACTCTCTACATGTAGAGAGTCAAACCAACTCTCTAAAATAAAAATATAGAGTGTATTGGAGACCATTTTTTGGTTTGGCTCTTTAAAGTAGAGAATTTTACTCAAATAAAGAGCCTATTTAAGATGCTCTAATAGATATATATATAGACCAATTCAATTATGAATCAACAAAATTGTTGGAAACAACAGTTGTTAAATAATAAAACTATTGTTAACTGCAATTAATGATTCAAAAAAATTTTAAATAATAATTGTTAATAATTGTTCATGGCCATTAGATTAATCACATGCGCATAACAAACTAATACTTCAACAATCCCCCACTTAGGTTGTTATGTTATAGAAAAATCACTAATCATTTATAGATGCATGACTTAAAGAGAGTGTCTTTCGAATTAAACCTTCTTTTAGTATAATAATTTCAAAATTTTGATGAAATCTCAGGTAGATGAACTTTAAACCTTGATTCCTTAATATTAGAATCGGAAATTACTATACGCATGCACTACCTTGTTTCAACAATGTTCAATGTGAATCTAGCACCATTTAATGGCCTTGTACTACCATCCTCCATTCATGAACATTTACAAAAATTATTCTCATTTTTGTTAGAAGCGGCACCACTGCTTATGTTCATATAGGTGAAGTTCCTTTAGTCTTAAACTAAAATCCTTTTATTCAAATCGAGTAACATTAACTTCATTAAAAGCATAAGCTTATCCTCCTGCTTAAAAAAAATTTCTTAGAGTTTTATCCTGTCACTAATCAGTAATTTGTCATTACCCGTTGAACCTCTAATATTGCATAAACAATAGGAAAGGTTAGGTTCCTATTACTGGTGACATATCAAAATGGCTTTAGACCCATTCCTTTGGCAATATTCCATATCAAATCCCTCAAGAGTGCTTTAATGAAAGGATCTACCAAATTACTACTAGATTTAACATAAACAACTTTAATAATGCCTTCTGAAATTAGTTGTCTAATGTACTCATGTCTTAAACCAATATGCCTTGACTTCCCATCATATACTTTGCTAAATGCCCTTTACATTATGGCCTGACTCTCACAATTCAAAGAGTGTGCAGGCATTGGTCTTGGGCATAACTCTATATCCAACAACAGATTCCTTAGCCATTCAACTTTTTTACCCGTAGCTGCTAAAACAAGGAATTATGACTCCATTGTTGAATGAGTTATGCAAGTTTATTTCTTAGAAGCCTATGAGATGGCTCCCCCAACTAAAGTGAATATCTAGCCTGACGTAGACTTATTATCACTTAAACTGGTTATCCAACTTGCATCACTATAACCTTCAAGAAGTGCTGGAAAAATAAGCTAAACGATTTTGTCTTTTTCAAATAACCAAGTACTCTATTAATAGCTTTCTAATGATCTGTACTAGGATTACTTGTATATCTAGAAAGTTTATAAACAGTGAAGGCTATATCTAGCCTAGTACAATGCATAACATATATTAAGCTACCTATCACACTTACATAGTTAATTTGACTAAATGATCTTCCTGAATTTTTAAATAATTTGCATGAAACATCAAATGGGGTATTTGCTTCTTTAATACTTAAATGATCAAACTTAAGAAGCATTTTCTCAATATAATAAGATTGACACAATGCATAACTCCCACTATGTTTCTTTACTTTAATACCTAAGATAGTATCTACTTCTCCCAAGTCTTTCACTTTAAATTGAGAAGTCAAATACTTCTTAGTTTTATTTATTCCTTGCATTTCATTACAGATAGTTAACATATTATCCATATAAAGACATATTATAACTCCATAGTCTTTAGTGAATTTTGAATAAATACACTTATCAACATTATTATGACAAAGACCATGTGATAGAATTACTGTATCAAAATTTTTCATGCCAATATTTTGTAGCTTGTTTTAATCCATACAAGGACTTGATCAATTTGCAAACTTTCTTTTCATTTCCTAGTAGTACAAACCCTTCAGGTTGTTCCATGTATACCTCTTCTTCAAAGTCACCATTTAGAAAAGTTGTTTTAACATCCATTTGATGTATATATAAATTAAAAATTGATGCTAAAGCAAGCATTACTATAATGGGTGTTATTCTAGCTACTGTTGCGTAAGTGTCAAAGTAATCAACACCTTCCTTTTACTTAAAACCTTTAGCCAGTAGTCTTGCTTTAAAAGTTTGGATAGTTCCATCGGTGTTATATTTCTTTCTAAAAACCCACTTGCACCCAATAGGTTTAGAACTTTGAGGTAAATCAGTTAACACCTAAGTTCCATTAGATAAAAGAGAATCCATTTAATCATTAATTACTTATTTCTAGAAAGCAAAATCCCTAGAAATTATTGCCTCTTTATAAGTTTTAGGATCCTCCTCTTCCATATGTAATAAAATAGGTACTTTATTCAGTACATTTTCTCTAGTAAGCATATATATGCTACAAGGAGAGAGAGAGAGTCTGGGTTCGGCTGACAACTTATGCTCCATGCTTTAACCACCATGCTATATGCTTAAAAATAGTCACACTTTAAGCTTCATTATCTGGAAAAATAAATGCGATTTGGTGAGTCGGGACTTTATGAATATAAACATCAATTAAACTATAAAGGCCTTTTTAACAAATAGCTCAAACATCTCACAAAACAAATACAAAATTCAAATATTCAATATGCATATGTTTTGGTTCCTTTTATTTGTTGTGACCTTACAAGACAATACTACACCCCAGGTTCAAGTGAAACAAGTGACAATTGATTTTGTTGGTCAGCATATAACGAGTGAATCAAGTGATATCCTTTGATCATTAATGTTTTTCAAGTGATTTACAAGTATTAGTCAAGTTGGTCACAACATCCTTTTGTATCCATACGCAAATGATCAAGTGCAATTGTATAACAAGTAATTACCATAATCATAAATTTTTCATTTGTCATATATAACATAGCACAAACATAAACAATCTATAATTCTTCAATATTTATATAATAAGACATAGAGAAACCAATTGAAGTTTCATAGAAAACATATTTCAGTCAAACCACAAATCACCAATTTCACATTCATAATCATATAATCACACAATTGCACATTAGAATCCAATTGATGTATATACTCACACTTTTAGATACCAAACACTCTATAGTTGACTTGTACCAGCTTCACCGATGCTTTGAGATCCTAAAATATGACGTATATTTGTTTAAAAATATACCTATAATGAGTTTTTATATTTAGTATACAATTAGGATATGTTCTGTATACAATTAGGATATGTTCTTTATATGTGTAAGCCTAACATTTATGCATATTTATTTCTTGTTAGATAGCTTGACCTAAGAGTGAATAACTCTCACCACACAACTTCAAATTACTTGATTCAATTTTTAACAACAACTAGACACATAGGTCTACAACATATTCAAAAATCAGCTCAATAAATTCTCTTCAAAATAAATGGTGAATTTTTGAATTTAGATATGTGCTCTACATAGAAATAGTTTGAGCAAGTCTGATTCAATTTAGAATTTATCAAGTTATACAAGTCCAATTGCAAAATTAGTTATTAGTAACTTTTTTAACACATAAATAAACAACTTTCATGTTTTATACTTAATCTAATTCAGCCTCTAAGACCCTCATATTATTTGGGAAAAATCGGACTTAGCAAGCAGAACCAGTCCCACTCCAAGGACGATTTCTCATTACACACATATTATTTCACAAAACTGCATTACAGGGTTTTACATAACATATAAAGGAAAAAAAGCTCATGTTTATCACTTTGTCTAATTCAGTCTCTAACATCCTCTAAGTAATTAATCAACATCAGGTAGCCTGCTGGAACTGCTACCCGAACCAGTCCTAAATAAACTTCCATAGAATTTCACATACTTGATATTTCACAAAACCCTTTTACAAAAATGAATATAAGACATAAATCTACAAGTTTCATGTTTTGTGTTTCTCCTAATTCTTCTTCTATGGCTATGAAAACTAGAGTACAATATTCAACTGAAAACCAGAATTCTCAGCATGTAGAACCATATTTATCTTCAAATCAATTATCCTCTTTTTCCTTTTAATTCTTTCTAATTACCATGATCAACATGTTAAGAGGGAAGAATTTCATAAAAAATTAATATTAAATCACTTACCTAAGCCAAAATTAGGAACCCTAGAATTTTCCCCCTTTTTCCTTCCTTCTTCTTCTCTTCCCCATTTTCCCTCTCACTTTCTTTCTTTTTCTTTTTTTTTTTTCTAAGTTCCAGCCCCTCTTTTATTATTTTTTATTCATTTGCAACAGCCACCCTTTTTTTAGCCCCTAAACTTGCTCTTTATTACTTCTAGCTAGTTAATTATTATTATTATTATTATTATTATTATACAACTAAATCCTTAATATTTAATCTTCACCATGTCTATTCCTAAAATATGATTTATATTATTTTTATATTCTATCAATTCATTGAAAATTTCTTATTTTAGAGTTGTGCTATCCATATCTTTATTTCTAGAAAATAAATCACACAAGTAACCTTATGCTATATTCTACATTTTTTATAGATAAAAAATATGATGAATGTGAAATGCACAAGTTCAAATGAGAGACATTTATGATGCATATGCTCATATAATATTCATTATAGATGAAGGTAGAGATGTTACATTTCTTACCCTCTTATAATAAATTTTGTCCTCAAAATTTAATACCTGTGAACAAGTAAGGATATTCTCGTTTCATGTTTTCTTCGGTCTCCCATGTGGCTTCTTCTCTTGAATGATTTTTCCACAATACTTTAGCCAAGGGAATTTCTCGATTCCGTGACTGTTTTATTTTATAACCAATGATCTTTATTAGTTCTTCAACATAACTTAAATCATCGGCAATTTCTACTTCTTCATTTTTAAGTATATGTGTGGGATCAGATTAATATCTTCTAAGCATACTCATATGAAACACATCATGGATCAGAGCCATTTCTGGTGGTAGTGCTAATCTATAAGCCAATAAACCAATTCTTTCAAGAATTTCATATGGTCCTATGTATCAGGGACTTAGTTCTCCTTTCCTACTAAATTGAATTACCCTTTTCCATGGTGAAACTCGAAGAAACACTTTCTCACCCACTTCATACTCTATTTCTCTCCTATGTTGATCTGCATAGCTCTTTTGTCTATCTTGTTCTGCTTTGCGTCTGCTTTTGATTAGTTTTACTTTGTCTATTTTTTCTTGTATTATATCTGGCCCTTCTAATACACGAGTTCCCTCTTCATCCCAATAAATAGGACTGCAACATTTTCTTCCATATAATGCATCGTATGGTGCCATCTGAATACTACTATGATACTGATTATTATATGCAAACTCCATTAAGCTTATGTACTCATCCCATGCTCCTTTAAATTCTAATACACAAGCTCGAAACATATCTTCAAGTGTCTGAATTATTCTTTCTGATTGCCCATCTATCTGCGGATCAAAAGCAGTGCTGAAATTCAATTGGTACCCAAAGCCTTATGTAAACTCATCCAAAAATGAGATGTAAACTGTGGATAGATACTGGTACCCCATGCAATCTAACAATTTCATTAACATACTCCTTGGCCAAGTATTCAAGTGAACTACCCCCATCGAATAGGTAAAAAGTGTGTTGACTTAGTCAATTGATCAATGATCACCCATATAGCATCTTTCTTTCTTGGAGTTTTTGGTAATCCACTCAAAAAATCCATCGCTATTCTTTCCCATTTCCATTATGGTATTGTTAATGGTTTTAACTTCCCAACTAGTGCTTGGTGCTCTGCTTTAACTTGCTGACATGTCAAATAATTAGAAAAATTCTCAGCCATATCTCTCTTCATTTTGGGCCACCAATAATATGGTCGTAAAGTGTTATACATTTTAGTCATTCTCGAATGCATAGCATATGGAGCATTATGTGACTCCTCTAAAATTTCTCGGTGTAGGTTAGCAGAGTTGGTGGATTGTTTCGAACCTCTGTTGGTTTTCCAAGAGGCGCATTTGCATTTTCTCTTGGTCAGAATTTTGCCTTTGTTGTTGAATTATGTGCAGCAATGCACGTTGTGCAGATTGCTTGGACCAAGGGATGGAGATTTCTTTGGCTTGAATATGATTCTTAGTTTGTTGTTAACCTCTTTTATACTAGTTCAAAGATAGTTCCATGGCAGTTAACTTAACAGTGGTTTCAATGCCTCCATTTTCTTTCTCAAATGAACTTTAGAGTTACCCACATTTATTGGGAAGGCAACTCAGCTGCGGACTCTCCAGCTAGGCATGGTGCTATGGCCCTTCTCCTTTATGGTGGGATTCCTCACCTTCATTTTGTAATGCTTCAGTTTGTAGTGATTACAATAGGCAAGTTGTTTATCGATTTAGATAATTTTTGGAGAGTTTTTCTCTCTTGACATTGTATTTTTTATTCTATTTTTATTTTAATCTCGTACTACAAAAAGATGATGTTAACGCTAAGAGCATGTCAACCTAGTTGAGATGTTTGGGTGCGTTCCTGATTTTTGGACTCCAGCTTTTGCTAAAAAAAATCATCGGATACCAAAAATATTAGATGTAAAAATAAATAAAATATAATATGCAAAAGTTGATTTGTAATATTGAAATTGAGTTTTTTTATGTATTAAGGAATAAGTTAAGATCCTTAGCTTTATATAGCTTGCTTTACTCATTTGATTGGATATTTATAATCATTGAGCATGTAAGCTAAATAAAGCACACGATTAAATTGAAAAGTCGACATTGCCAATTTGGTGTTTTTTTTTATTATAAACTTTAATTTTATGAGTATAAATATAAACTGTGAGAATCAGTTGATATGAGATTTTTTTCGTTTAAGTAATATTTTGTATTTGTATTGAGGAAATATATAATCATTTTAATTTAGTAGTTAAAAGATTTTTATTGTCTTTGTGATTATTCTCGGAGGTTAAAGGTGCAAATTGGACCCTTATGTTTTGCCCTAATTTCACATTAGACTTCATAATTTTTTTTTAGCCAAATTGGAATTTTTTTTATAAAATTAGACCATATTGGACCTTTAGCGAACACAATCAAGTCCTATAACATTTTTTGAGTACAATTAAGTCCAATAAATTAATAAAAAAATTAATTTTAATGGTTAACTAACAAATAAAATTGATAATTTTTTAAAGATATATATATAGCTTAATTATAAAGTTTTAGAATTTTTTAAGCCTATAAAATATATTTTTTAAAGATTTTTCTTGAATTTTAAAAACTTTACAATTAAGTGATATATTAAAAAAAATAACAATTTTATTCGTCAATATAAATAGCAAATTGATAATTGACTAAACATTTGATTTGAATAGTTGAATTAAAAAATTTTCAAATTTCCTTCATCAATTTAAATTTTTAAACCTACACAATAATTTTTAAACCTACATAATAATTGATGAATAAAACTTTTTTATTCAACTGTTAAAATCAATTTTTTGGTCAATTATCAATTTGATATTTATATTAATGAATAAATTTGATAATTTTTTTTTTAAAATTATATCACTTAATTGTAAAATTTTTAAAATTTAAGAAAAAAATTTAAAAATTATTTTATAGATTTAAAAATTTTTAAAACTCTATAATTAGGTTATATATTGTAGGAGGCGGGGTTCAGCGCGCGCCCAAAAGTTTGGCGACCATCTGTGTGAGCTCAGGACTCACTAGGAAATACAACATGAGCTTTAAGCCTATATCGGAGATCGGAGTCGCCACCCGAATAAGACCTAAGACATACTTTATAGCAACTGGATCCCATGGAGGGCCTCAGCAGCCATCCTCAGAGATTGGGTTCGGAAACTGTGTATGGGCTTTTGGAATGCCCACGTAACCTTGCGGTTGGTCTCCGTTTGTGTTTTGTGTTTTATTACTCTCAATTATTTGATTATTTCTTTATTTACATGCAAATTGCAATTGTCATCAAACAACTATCAAATTTTATAATTAAGTCCAAGTTTGCAATTATTCCCATTTTCATGCATTTTAATGTGATTCACAACAATTGCAAGATCATCCACTCCTAAATAAAAATAAAAATAAATGTGCATGCAAAGAAATGGGGGGAAGGAGAAAAGAATTACAACCCTTTTCATGCAAGAAATAAAAATAAGCTACAAAAAAATGAAATAAGATAAAGTGCACACAGAAAGAAAGGAGGGAAGAGAATAGAATTACATCATTTTCACATGCAAATAACAAAATAAAATAAATATAAACTAAAGGTTAACTGTATAGTGACTAATCTGTCACTTTAATGAATTAATCCTGAAAATTAAAATGATTAGTTCCCAATAAAACCTACAAAAGAAACTGCAAATTTAAATTCTTATAAAATAAAATAAAATAAAAATAATTACACTCAATTTAATCATTAACACACAAAATGAATGCAACAAATATTGAATAATTCACTAATAATCACCAATTAATAGTGCAAAAACACAATCAAAATTCCATTTTGGTTTTAGAACAAAGAACAGCATGCAAAGTCAAGCTAAATATCTATAAAAATATATATTAAAAGCTGAAATAATTAATCAAAATCATGTAATGGCGTCGGCTTAATGTACCAAGGCGAACTAGTCGACGCCCTTCTACACTAAGGCGACGCCTGCTGAATTTCTGATTTTGTACGGAATGCAAGTTCCAAAAGATTTCTAAAAGAAAAAAAACTTCTTCATGCAATGGATATAAACTTAAATTCACATCAATTAATCAAGACATACTCATGGAATTCAAAATCATACACAATGCAAATTTTTAACAAAAAAGAAAGGAGAAAAGATAAGAAAGGTCCTACTTGTTGGCACTGATGGCTTTCCACCACTGTCTTGGCCCTCAAAATCTCACTGATTATAGTAGCCTGTAAATGTAAAGCTTGAGCTCTATTTCTCTCTTGTTCAAGCTAGGACCTTTACTAATTACTTTCTTCTTTTTTGGTTGTCTTTTCTTCAAAAGCTTTTGATTCTTTCTACTATTTTCTTTTCTTTGAATTCCCCTTTTGTTTTCTGTTCTTTTCTGTATTCTAACTCTCAATTGCGGCCCCCCTTAAAACTCTCTCTTTGTCCGTTAACTCTCCTTAATTGCTCCCTTCTTTATTTCTCTTTATTTTGTAGTTTTCAAAGAATCTCTCCCACTTCCCATGTTCTCCTTCATGTCAGTAACGCCTTTCTATGCTAACAGATGCGTTAAATTGCATTAAAACGCGATTTTCTACATTTTTTAAAAAAATAGCTCTGCATCATTAAGGCATCGCCACATTGATGTGGTTGTCGCCTCACTACACTGAGGCATCGTCTCATTGATGAGGTGTTCACCTCATCAATGTGGCAGTCACCTTAGTGAGGCCCATTTGGCTACAACCCCATTTGGAGAGAAAAGGACTGTGCTTTACACTCTTAGGATTATTTTAACTCATTTTTCATCATTAGGCCAACCCAAGCCATGTGTCAACATATATATATATATATATATATATATATATATATTTTAAAAAAATTATCAATTTTATTTGTTAGTAACCATTAAAATTAAATTTTTTATTAATCTATAGGACTTAATTGTACTAAAAAAAGTTATAGAACTTTATTGTACTACCAAAAGTCCAATATGATCTAAATTTACAAAGTAAAAGTTTCAATTTAGCTCAAAAAGAATGAAAGGGTCCAATGTAAAATTAGGACAAAATATGGAGGTCCAATTTGCACCTTTGGTTGATCCCCGAATTGAATAATTTATTAGAGTGCAGTGGGTTTTGAATAGAAAAAATCTTTCAAATATATATTCCAAACTTGATAAATTTACGTATGTTTAATTTGAAGATTATTGTTCCTTGTCCAAGTGAAAGGTTACGAACCTTGCTTGGATTCTCTTGCTTTTTCTTTTGTTGAACTCTGCTTGGATTCTTTTGCTTTTTCTTTTCTTGAACTCCAGTCAAGAGCTATATATATATTGGTAGATTATTAATTATTGTTTAGCAATCCAACCAAGTAAAGTCCTCTTATTCATCAGAAATGGAAACTTCAAAAATTAGTGGGAAATTTGAATGAGCCATCAATTAGTTATAGCGATGAGTGGTGACCCTAAAAAGAGATCAGAAATAGCCTCCAAATTAGCTCAATTTCTTAACCCTCTTGTTTCAAAATCGAATATTAACCTCCCTATAGTTTCAAAATCAAACACTTAAGGACTTTTGTCGACTTTTTTGCAAAAAATGACCATTATACCCTTGTTTTAACATATATCTTCTTTAACCCCATTACATATAATCTCCTAGCATTTACCCCAAAGTTTATGTTTGAATAACCATGAGAATTGATAAAATTACTTTTAAAATATACATTTATAATTTTTTTAAAATTTTTTAGTTTATAAAAATTATTTATTAATATTTCTTAAAAAATTTTAAAAAAGTTAAAAATAATTTTTATAGATTTAAAATTTTTAAAAATTTAAAAATTTTACAATCAATCCATATACATTTAATAAAAAGAATTAAAAATTTTCTATACAAAAAAATTTTATTTTAAAAATTAAAAATTAAAAAATTTTTAGATCTACAAAAATAAAAAAGAATTAATAATTAATAATTTTTAGATCTATAAATAAAATTTTAACTTTTTAAAATTTTTAAAAAAATATAAAAATTTTAGAATGGTAAATGCTAGGGATTTGATGTAATAAGGTTAGAGAAGACATAATTTTTCAAAAAAAAAAGGGTTAGAGAAGACAATGGTATAATGGTCATTTTTTACAAGAAAGTCAAGAAAAGTCCTTAAGTGTTCGATTTTGAAACTATAGGAAGATTAATATTCGATTTTGAAACTATATGGAGATTAATATTCGATTTTGAAATAGGAGGGTTTGAAATGTAAATTAGGCCTAATCTCAGGGAGGTAATGTAATTTGCTCAAAAAGTAATTAAGAAACATGGTCCCTTGTATTATGTCTCACAGGTATGCGTTTTCTTTGTTGTTTTTTCTTAGTTAGTTGCTATTGAGTTTGTGTGTGCAAGTCTTATTCTGTTTCTTCTTGCTTTGTCCTAAATATTTGATACACATGTGCTATAAAGTTTGTCATGAAATTCACACTATATTTGTTGGTCTTATATGCTGTAAATTCATTCGATTCACAACTATTTTGATCTCTGTGAACAATAACTGCATCCAATTAGTAAACTGTGTCAAAGCTCACCATTGTTATTGGGCATATCATATATTTTAGTTGAACATGTTAGAGCATCTGCAATAGGCTCTTTATTTAAGCAAAATTCTCTATTTGAAGAATTAAACAAAAAATGGTCTCCAATACACTCTCTATATTTTTATTTTAGAGTAGAGAGTTGGTTTGGCTCTCTACATGTAGAGAGTCAAACTTCACTATCTACTTTAAAATATTTCAATTTCCTATGCAAAATATTAATTAATATTTATCTATTTCTTGAAAAGATTTTTCTCTTTCATCAAATGGTGGGAAAGAATTAAATAAATAGAGAGAAATCTTGTAAAAATAAATGAGGAAAAAAATTAAACATTAATGTTTATTGGATAAAGCAAAATGAAGATTAAAAATATAAAGTCTATTGGAGTTGTACAAATTTTTTCACTCTTTATATTTAAAAATTCTTTGAGATGCTCTTACTAATCTTACTGGAGAAAGTGGTCCTTTGTTGCATAATCTGTATTTTGGCACTTTCACCATCTTTGCCAAAATGTTGTTCTCCGGAGGGAAAAAAAAGCTTGTTATTGTTTAGCAGGCTGTTGACCTTGTTTTATAATAACAGATAATTATGGAAATCGTATAGCCTTAGTACCAAAAATGAGAAACCCAGAGAAGCTCTCGGAAAACCGCCCTATTAGTTGCTGCAACTTCTTGTACAAAGTGATTTCCAAAATAATATCAACGAGTTTAAGGAGTTGTATTAACAAGTTAATATCCCCCTATTAAGTAGCTTTTATCCCAAAAAGAAGTATCCAAGATTGCATCATAGTGACACATGAAGCTATACATGGCTTAAAAGGGAGAAGAAAAGGCAGAGGTTATTACACGGCGATCAAATTGGACATCCAAAAGCCTTAGACAAGGTGAGTTGGGATTTCCTCAAACTGGTCTTATTATCTATGGGTTTTGATAATTTGTGGGTGGATATGGTCATGAAGTGTGTAACAATAGTGGAGTTCTCTATCGGCTTCAACGGAAAAGATTTAAAGTCTTTCTCTCCCAAACGAGGCCTTAGACAGGGGGACCTGTTGTCCCTGTATCTGTTCATCTTAGTGTCCAACATCCTCTCTGAAATGATCACAGTTGAGGTAGAAGCAGGTAGAATAAGAGGGTATAGAATTAAGCGTGGTTGTAAGACCATCTCCCATATTCAATTTGCGGATGATACTATTCTCTTCGGCAAAGTTGACCCCTCTTATGCACGAAAACATCAACCTACTGGTGTTTCTCAGTTTTCGAAACGTATAAAAAACGGAAATGCCAAAAAATGTCCCCGGTACGTTCCGGGCATATTTCTATAATTTTGAGAAATTGGAAACGTGTTTGCTTCTCTAAGACGCATTTCCTAAGTAAAAAAAAAAACTCACAGAACCAGATGAAGAGAAATCAACAACACTTCAACAAATTCAATTCCAAAACCTAAAAAAATGGGAAAAGTGATTTTGTAGGAATAGTTTTATCTCCATCAATTTGTAGGAATAACCAAATAGCTTTTTTCTCCACCAAGAAGAGGAAGAAAATAATCTCACCGTCGTATGTATTCTATCCTCTATTATCATCATTCTCTGTTTTCGAATTGAAGAATTTTGTTCTCTGTTATCAACAAGAAGAGAAATAGTTTTTTGTTTTTGATCGGTGCCAATAAATGACTGATGAATGTATATTGTTCATATTGGTTTGGGCTTTATATTGTTTATGCTTGGGATTTGGTTTTATAGTTATATATGTATAGTCATTAGTTCTTGGTATGATGGCCCAAAAAATTTAGTCCATTATTCACATAACATTATAATAAAATAATTTTTACTTGCTAAATAATTATTGATTATTAATTATATTTTTATTAAATAATTACTAATTATTTATTAATAAAATAATTTTGTATATTTATATAGTTATTTATTACTCCCTCTATTCCTAAATAATTGTCGTTTTAGAAGTCTAATTTTGTTTCTAAATAATTGACTTTTTAAGTTACCAATACATTTTAACTACTTTTTTTCCTATTTCACCCTTATTTAATATAGGAGAATTAATTGAATAGATATCTAATCCTTTTGGAACTCTATATAAAACTAATAATTAGTTGAGAGAATTATTATAAGGGTAATATAGTATTTTACATATATATTAAATACATTTCTTAATCTGTGTGAAGAATTCTTAACCGACAATTATTCAGAAACAAAGGGAGTAATAAATTATAATTATATATATATATATATATATATATATATATATACCCTATATTTTTAATATTTATGAGTTTCCTCCATGTTTCCATTTCCTATATTTTTATGAAATGCCGTTTTCCCTTATCCGTTTTCGCGTTTCCCCGTTTCCGCGTATCCGTTTCCGTGCAACCTAGGTTGACCCCAATGAAGCCTTAAGATTTAACAAGATCCTTCATTCCTTCTCAGCAGCTTCAGGACAGAGAGTTAACCTTCTTAAATCAGGTATCCTCTATAGTCCAAACACCCCTTTCTACCTTAGAAAGCAAGTTGAAGGTATATTAAAAATTTCTGAATCCAAGTCCATCTCTAAGTACTTGGGTATTCCAGCTGAATGGGGTAAAACTAAAGTGCAACTATGTAAACGAATTATTCAAAAAGTGCAGGGTTGGAAAGCAAAATTTCTCTCTCTGGCAGGAAAAGATGTTCTCATTAAAGCTGTCCTCCAGGCAATTCCTACATGCATCATGTTGGTTTTTAAAAATTCCCCGACAAATCATCAGAAGACTGGAGCAGCTGATAAGAAGCTTCTGGTGAGCTCAAGACACTGACAAGAGGAAAATTCACTGGGTATCTAGGAATGCCGTAACAAAAAACAAACACTTTGGAGGTTTGCGTTTCAGAGACTTACAACTTTTCAACACTGCTCTCTTAGCTAAGCAGTGTTGGAAACTTTTAAAAAACCACCCAGACTCCCTCAGCTCCCGCCTTTTGAAAAGTGTTTATTACCCTTCTTCCTCGTTTCAATCAGCTAAGAAAGGCAGTTACCCTTCTTGGATCTGGTCTAGCATTCTCCAAGGTAGGGATTTGATTATGGCAAGCAGTAGATGGAACATTCACTCAGGTTGGAGAGTCAATATTTGGCTTGACAGATGGGTACCAGATCTTCCCCTTTTTAAAATCCTCTCTTCACCTCCCCCAAACTGCCCTTTTCAAGCCGTAAGTGATCTCATCTGTCCGCTCCAAAAAAAGTGGAATGTCAACATTCTCAAAACTCTTTTCACTGAAGAAGAAGTTATTGCCATAGAATGAATCCCGATCACGGGATGGGGTGGAGAGGACAAGCTAATATGGCATTTCGAGAAACATGGCATATATTCAGTAAGGTCTGGCTACAACCTTCTAAAGCAGATGGCGGACTTGGAGCAGAATTCAGAAATCCCAAACTCTTCGCTAATCTTTGACAAGGATCTATGGAACTCTATTTGGTGCTTAAAGCTGCCTCCGAAATTAAAATTCTTCTTGTGGAGATGCCTGTGTGACTCTCTAGCAACTAAGCTCAACCTAGCGAAAAGAAAATGCTCTCTTTCTGTTATTTGCCCCATTTGTAAAGAAAAGGAGGAATCCTTGGAGCATTTGTTCTTCTTCTGCCCAAAAGCTCATAGGGTGTGGTTTGGTTCTTGTCTCTTTTACAAACCAAAAGAGGAAGGTTTTAGCTCTTTTGCTTTTTGGTGGAGAGATCTCAACAAAATGGTGAACGATTCAGGGTATTCTGATGGCCCAGAATTCGCAGTGATTATATGCTGGGAAATTTGGAAGAACAGGAACAGCGTTGTTTTCACGAAGGAGGCCTTCAACCCTGTCTCAGTTCTCCACAAAATTAAAGTTCATTGGGAAGAAATGGCTGTTCTACACCCGTAGGAACAAAACCCTCAACATTCAGTTTCAAGCTCAGCTGGTTGTCAACAAGTATGGAAACTCCCTCAGAGAACTCAATTCAAACTCAACTGTGATGCTGTTTACAATAACAGCTGTAAGAGAGGCCGAATAGTAGTGATTTGCAGGGACCATTTTGGATCACTCTGCCACACAATGGTAGCCAAAATCAACTGTAACTCAGCAGCAGTAGGTGAAGCCCTCGCTATTCGGGAAGCAGTGAGGTTTGTTTGGTACCATGACTTACAAGACGCAGTAATCGAGTCAGATGTAAAAGAAATAGTGGACGCCATTCAAGGAAGACAGGAGATAAGCAAATGGGAGTATTCAGCTATTACAGAAGAGATTTTGGAGAGAATGAATGCAAGAAGCTTTTGGAATTTGCAAATAAACTATGTTAGCAGGGCTGAAAATAGTGCCGCTCACTGGCTCATCAAAAACGAATTATCTTGGGACGGTGGCCAAGCCTTTCTGCTACCGAGTAAATTTGAGGAAATCCTCTTAAAAGACCTGCAGGTCGCCTCGAGCCATGGCACCAGTTAGCTTTTCTGCTGTTTTGAGTTTTTTTGTTTTTGGCTTTTGTTTTTTGCTTTGTAGAGATTACTATAATAGTAATCCCTTTCCAACTCTCACCCTTAGTTTGGTGGGTTTATTTTGTCTCTGATGCAGGGTTTTAATAGGGTAGCCTCTGCTCCTATTAGGTGTCTTGTAATTTGGTTTCTGGTTCAATGCAATATCATTTTTCTAAAAAAAAAAAAGATAATTATGGAA
>CATIWM010712427.1:0-22092 GCA_949671775.1 Mallotus repandus
GTACTCTAGCCAGATCATTGCCAGTTCCAGCAGGAAGAATAGCTACAGGTGGAGGAGAAACAAAATTTTGCTTATCTATTGCATTCAAAACCCAGCCAACAGTACCATCTCCCCCACATATTAGAACTCTGAAGTGAGGAAAAGAAATTATTTAAAAATATATATAAAAGAGGAAAAGAAAGTATTGGGTCGGAGATTCTGTAATGTGGGAGGAACGACGGGTCTAGAAGCAACCAAGGCAGGTGGGGGTTAGCGTGCTTTAGATTCCGTAGTGAATCTTGTTGAAGAACTGCCAGGCGGGATTAAGAGAATTCTTAGTGGGAAACTTTGGGTTGGGTCCCACTTTATTCTGAGATGTGTCGGGGGAAACTGTTGCTGCTACGCTGGCGTATTGTGCATTTGACACTTTCGACACTTCTAAGTTTCTTTCTTACACTTGTGGCAGTGGCGGTGGGTATTTATTTTCTATTTTGGTTCATGAAGTAACAACATACAAAAAATAAAGCCGACTTGAGTATTTAATTATTAAATAATTTCTTTTAATATTAAAATTTTTAATTTTTTTTAATAAAAAACTCACATGATCTAAGATTTTACGAGCTGCACGCTAAGAAGTAGCTTACCGTTTAAATAAAAGACAATATTTGAATTATACACCTTAATATATTTTTGAAAAAGAGTTAAAATTTGGTTATTTTTTTTAAATTTTTCAAATTTTATGAAAATAATAGTAAAACTTCTGTAATTGCATAATTTTTTAAAATCCATCAAACAGTCAAAAATTGTGTAATGTACAACAAAAATAATTTTTTTTTATAAAACATTCATCATAAAAATATCAAATATTAGTAAGCAGAAAGCTTCAAACCATAAAAATAATAAATTCCATTAAATATTATTTTTTTTTGGGAAATAAATATTAGTTAGTAAATGGAAAGTTTCAAATCCCAATTTTTTTATTTTTTGCAATACAATATAAAGAGACAAAACAATGAAAAATTTTAAAATAACTTTATTTTTCTCTCACTTTAATTTACTTTATTTTTTGGTACTGTAATTTACTTTATTTCGATCACTGTTGAAACACATACTTTTCATTATTTAATGGCGATTATTGATAAAATAAAAATTACTTTTTAAAAATTAAAATAACAGTAAAAAGCACCCAAATCAATATACAAAATACTCACCATAAAAAATAATAAATTTCACCGTATTAGCACATATAAAGTTTCGAATTCAAAATTTCTACTGGAGTTTAATCAATATAATTGCATAATTTGATTACATAGTTTTTGAATTATCGCCTTTAATCTGAGTTCTTTTATTATTTTTTCTGGTAACTGATATGGAATTGATCGGTGCTTTTATATGACTAACAACTGAGTGCGGAAGTCTCACGGGTCGATTCGATTGATAGTGATTTATTAATTAATGCGCATGTCACTGATGGAAGTTGGAAAGTTGCAATAAAGAGCTTATGGTTGCATTACTCTTGACATTCCATGATCATATGATAATACAACACGGCAGATGTCAAAGGAAGTTGTGAGAAGCATGTTTCATTTAATCATCAATCGGCTTCCATCTCTATCTGTAGATTGGAAAACCTGAAACCTAACTGCACCTTCAGCCCATAGACATTTGTAGAGGCAGTGTGATCCCAGCTGAACGAAAAACAGAAGAGGTCCATAGCAAGTAATTTCAAGTAATTCATAAGCTACTTGGATGCCCTTGTACAGCTTTTAATCAAAATAAAAGATCAAATATCTTGGATGAATGCCAAGAAGACATAGGAAGTAAATGACGGAAGAAGCATCGCACAATCAGGTCAGCTAATTTCTAGAGTCAACTGACAAGTGCCAGCTTAACATCAAATTAAAAATCCACAGAGAACTTTCAATATGACACAGCCATCTGATACAAAAATCCTGAAGGCTGAAAAAATATGATGGGGTTGTTGATTCTTCAAAATGGGCAGTGGTAATTCAATGGAATTTTGTCTTGCACAATTCATATCCATTAGCAATCGGAATAACGAACTCTTAACAGTGAGGAGACAGCAGTTGTTAAGGACCTTTGGAAGGGGGGAAGACATAGGAAAATCAAACAAGGGTGATTTAGATGAAGGTTGTTTTCGGAGTGGCAGCAAAACGAAGCAACAAGCAGAAACTAGATGGCCAATTAAGCAAAAGAGCAAAATCTTGCACAATTGAATGTTGAAAGGTCATTTTCTCATACCAGTAAAGAGGAAAAAACCAAAAAATTAATTAACAGCATTCTCTACGTATACTTCCATTCGAAGAACATATTCCATTATCCTTGTCAAAATCAGAGCAAATCCCTCATTGAGCAACTGCAATCCGTCCAGCAACCTGGTCAAGATCCCTCTGCCCATTAGATGTAATAATCCTCCCTCTGGTAAACAAGAGAAAAAAAATTGTCAGTCCAACACTTCCAAGGACATAGAATTAAGGAACCCAAAAAGATAAGAAAAAAGACAGAGATTCAAGGGAGGTGGGTTCTCGGCCGCAGTTAAATAACCCAATTATATATCATACAGATTAAGTCCCATGCCTAATCAACTCGCAGGGTAAACCAGATGCAAATAACAGATAACAAAATTTCAAATTATACAAAATCTGAAATTCAAATAATAGAAAAGGAGACTAACCCCTTTGTATCAATTTCAATAATGTTCATGGTCTGCAATTGCTGAAGAATGTGGCGGGCAATAGAACCACTGCTCTTGCCGAAATGTGGGGGGCGACTCCCGTTTCTCTTGCTCCCTCCGTAGATCCTCCTAAATGCACCAACACCAAGACCACCCCTCAAGTATATTTTCCTTGCCATGGAAGCTGCATTGCAACTTAATTAGTTAAATAACTAGTTAAACTAAACAAGCACTGCTAAGGATACATACCAGCTCTAATGTAGTACCAGTCAGGGTCATAAGGAGCGAGCTCCTTCAATGTGCCTGTCTTCACAATATCAGTCCATGGAGGAAGCTCAATCTGAAATCAAAACCATTAAACCATGACATTTCAGACACAGGATTATAAAAATGCACAGCAAAAGTTTTCAACTACAATCACAATCTCAGAGTAAATTAAAAAAAAAAAAACTAAACAAAACGAAATAAGAAAAGGAACAATCATAATAAGGAGGAAGAGTGTCGATTACCTTGCCGGAGCGTTTGAGGTGGGCGGCATATGCCTTAACGAAGTCATGAGGAGAGACGTCTTTAACCGTTCTTGCCGTCTCCATTTTTCCTTTTATAACTGGTTCTGCACTACTCTCTTCGCCGCTGCAGCGCTGCAGAAACTTCAAATGGGAAGGCAAGAGAAAGAAGCGTAAACCTCTGCAGCGAAGACGATAATAAACGAGGCTTTCGGGAGGGACGCTCCCTAGGGTTTTATTACGAACAACTGAAATTATGTATCTGCCCACTTTTTTCCTCTGAATTACGGTTATGTCCTTTTCTGAATTTTCTCATTGCTAAAAGGAAATAATACATGTTGCTACTTCTGAGTTCTGACTGCTGCGAGTAGCGAAGTATACCTTTTTGCCTCTCTCCTTTTTGTATATTTACAGTATTAAAAAAATTACAAGTTATATATATTTAAATTTTTACATGATGTATTCACTTCAATACATCTTAAGTTTTAGATTCTAAATAAAAAATATTTTAAAAATTAAAAAAAAATTAAAAAAAAAAATTAAAATAACATTTGGGGAACAATTCTTTTGTATGCATATTGCTGTTCTTGTTTAAAAAAACTATCAACACGAGTGATAAAACCTGTGTATACTCTTCAATCCAATAAAATAAGGTTTCATCAGAGCCGAACTAATTCTTGTTAATCATGTCACCTAAAAGACAACAACGTCTTGATAACATTTATGAACACGATATAGAACAGCGGATTTGTGCGATAATCAATGACCGGTTTGAACAAACGATGGAACAAATGATAAAGAGGATGGTTGCATTTATGGACTATCAAAATTGAGTCAATCCAATCCAGCACGATTATAATCACCGTGAATATTCTAATGGGGAGGTTAATGACAAAGATGAAAAGAAGAGTATTAGAGGTGTAATTGAATCAAGCCGACTTGCGAGTTACTCGGGATCGACTCGATTATTGTCAAGTCGAGCTCAAGCTCGAGCTACTCAAGTAGACTATCGAGTCAAGCTCGAACTCCTAAATATATGACTTAATAGGCTCGCAAGCTTAATCGAGCCTATTGAGTTCGAGTCGAGTTTGATATATTTACTATTTTACCCTTTATTTTAATATAATTATAAATATATATTTGCTAACCGAGTCAAGTTCAAACTCGAGTCGAATTTGAATATTTTAAAAATATATAATTTAAAAAATTTAAAAATTTTAATTAATTAATCAAGTCGAGCCGAGTCGAGCTTGAATATATGAATTATTTAATCGAGTTGAGTTCGGGCTTAAAAAAGAAAGGCTCGATCGAGTTCGAGCCAAGCTCAAGCTTTAAGTTTGACAGTCGAGTCGAACTCGAACTTGGCAGTGTGTCTACTCGACTCAACTTGATTACACCCCTAAGTATTATGAAGAGACCTTAATCGTTAATACTCATGATGGTGAGGATGAAAATGCAGTTATTGGATATGAGCCAATATTTAATGAAGAGGATTAGGGTGACGAAAAATGTAATGAATTATTAGAAAGTGGTGATACATGAATTTTCTTAGTTGAGAGGAATTCTTATCTAACTTTCAAGGAGCTAGGAATTGAGATGGAGGAGCATTGTAAATGTGAATATATTATGTTAAAGTTAATCGAGCATGTTGAACATGTTGACTTTATTAGCATTGATGAAATTTTTTACTCTTATATTCCTTTAATTTTTATTTTGAAAGAATTACAAGTTGAAGATGAATTTATGATGTTCTATGCATTTATGAGCCAATTTCTTTCTCATTCTTTGGACAAAATTCAAGGGCAAATTTTCTCTACCCTAAGGGGAATGATGCAGAGCAACAAGTTTCGGAATTCTTGTAGTGAATTTGCAGAACAATGGATATATATAATTGTTATTATTATTATTATTATTATTATTATTATTATTAGGATATGATTTTTATCCCTAATTTAGCATTGATTAGAATTTGAATCTTCTATATTGTTAGGGATTTGATTTCCTACCTTACTTAGAATTGTCTTTAGTTTATTTCCTAATTAAATTTAGAATTGTTAAAATTGATTTTCTAATTGTCATGTTTTTTCAAACTTGATCTTCTTGTTGAATCAACAGGTTGTAAAAGAAACTCTGATGTATAAGTCAGTAAAAGTATAATGGTAAAGGATTAGAGTTTGAGAATGATTGTAACTTCCTTTCTTTGTTTGGAGTTGAATTATATTTGGGGATGGAGGAAGTACCACTGAAAACTTTGTAGGCTAATGCAGAAGTGATTACATGATGGAGACTACTTGTGGAGAAATGTATCTCGCTTGTGAAATATGACTTATTAAAGATCTGGAAATTTTTGCCGAGGTGAAAGCAATAGTATCTCATAAAATCATAATAGTTAGTTGTTAAAGGGGAATAAAATCACAATTATTAGTTCTTAGTGCTATACAATAATCAAAATGAACTCCTACTTTCATCGACTCTTTCAAATTTATGTTCCTTAATCACAGATCGAATGTAGAACCTAAGGTTCCATGTGCCTAGACCCATCAACTTTTAAACTTGATTTTAGTAAATATTAAATCTTAAAATTAAGATTTAATATCGACAAGAGATATGTTTCGAAAATTAAGATATTTTTAACTCAATTTCATTGAGAGATACGTTAACAGTTAGGCATATAATTTTTTTTTAAAAAAAAAACGAAACAAATGTATCCAAAGGGAAGAGGACCTCAACTTATAAGAAAACACAAACATTTTCTTTCGAACACAATCATATCCAAACATCCTGTTAGACGAAAAATTTAAAATAGAACGATTATAGTGTGTGTGTATATATATGTAGCTCTGAATGTTTCTAAGTATTTGTCTTGTACACCAAGACAATGTATATGATACATATCAGCTAAAGCTTGAAAGGGTCCTTGTTTGTTTACAGAATGAGTTCAATTAGAATTCCTCTCCACTTTAATCGTCAATTTTGTTGTGCGAATATATGCATATATAAACACACAATACCAGCTTCACTCATGCATACATACAATTAAGATCTCTCAGCTCCAACCTTGAATCAATAGAAATGGATATGGAAGATGAAGCGTTAGCAGAACTCCCTCCAGGGTATAGATTTAAACCTACAGAAGAAGAGCTCATCACTCATTATTTGATGAAAAAGGTGTCTTATGAACCGCTTCCTTCCCATGTTATTCGAGAGATTGATGACACTGAGCTCCACAGCAAGCCTCCAAGTGATCTTGGTAGAGTATTTAATTGTTGCTTATGAGATTCTTTATTAATATACACGTTTTCCATTGCTTTTGCATAGTATTGTTGATTGTGCCATCATTCATAAAAAAAGTGCTTGCTTTTTTTAAGAAATTTTCTAGATCAGAGAAGGACATCAAACCCCAATTCCCCTGTAAAGGTATCAGAGACAATGTTTAGGGCACGTCAGAATGAGCATGGCAGGTTTGAAGGTTGCCAGGAGGATGAATAATGGGTGTTATAAAAAAAAAATAATGAGTATAAGGACGACCCTGTTATAATTACTTTTTCCCAGAAAGAATTTCTGTTTTTCATTTGCCTACATATATAAAAAAAAAAAAAATCATTTGACAGCTCAAACTTCTATTTTCCAAATGCCACAAATATTTTTCCATCTCTATTATCCCCATGCATATAAAATTTTTGTCCAACTTGCTTGTTATGGTTTTCTTGAACTATAATACCTTTAGTTTCATATCTAAAAACAATGGCATTTCCCCGAAAAAAAAATGTAAGCTACAATGGCATTTAGTTTCATACATAATTTTGTTCGTGTAACAGTGAAATTTCAATGTGGAGAAAGGGAGTGGTACTTCTTTGTTCATGGAGGTGTAGATTTGGTAGAAAAACAAAAAGAAAGCAAACATGGATCCGCTAAAATTGTTGGAGATGGAATAGGGTTTTGGAAAGCAAATGGGGAGGAACGACCTATTTGCAACTCTGATGGGGAAGCTTTTGCCTACAAAATCTGTTTCACTTATTTTTCAGGAAGCTTCTCAAATGATGCCAAGAGAACATATTGGAAGATGGACAAGTATCGATTGCCTCATCAATGTCACAATGCTGCTATCAGCAACTTCAAGGTGATTAATATTACTACTTGCTACTAATTAGCTTTAACCTATCACTATTGAAAATTAATATTATGACTTACTACTAATTAGCTTCAACCTATTAACATTCGGAGAAATTTTATAATGATTTTGATCCGTATACATTTGAAAAGTCAAATTAATAATGTCAAGTCATTTAAATTCAACTATATACCATTAAATTTTAGTTTATATCACTTTAATCTTTAATTAAATGCTGAATTTTAATTAATTTGGTCTTCTAACTATATGTGATGAGTTGAAAGATTAGAACTACTGTATAATGTCTCCCTTTGCAGAAAGATTAGATTTTTAATTTAAACTCTAATTAATCTGAGTCATTTGAATAAAAAAATATTACTGCTACATACTATTATTTATTTTATTCGTAAATGCATACATATATGGTTAAGAATGTATATTTGCTGACAATTTTTTTTTTCACTAAAAAAATTTGGCCTACAGGGAGAGGAATGGGTGCTCGGAATACTGATAAGAGGAAAGGAGTACACCAGCTATTTCTAGTTTTCTTTAAAAACGAAAAAAAAAAATTGTGTTTAGTTATTTTTAAGAATAAATTAAGGTTGAGGCATAGCTTAAATATAAAATAGTGTATAAAGGAAATGTCAAAACACTGGCTAGCAATTATGTTTTTGTTTATTGTTAACATACTATTTTTGTCAATATAATTCCATTTCAAAATTATGTAATTTTCAATTTCATAGCAGACTCTTATAATTAATTTTTATGCATTGTTTTTTAGTTTAAGAATTTCTTTTATTAAGTCTGTTAACTTCAGTTGATAACTATTGCAGTTGACTGATAACTGATAATTATTAACTGATAAATATGAATTGTTTGATGAAATTTAGCTGTTGCTGTTAAATGACTATTAAAGATTTAAGTTATTTTTAAATATAATTTTTTTTATCTCTTATAATATTTTTTTAATTATGTAAATTATTTAAAATAGTTTATAGTGATAAATAATAATTTCTTAACTTTGATTTATTTATTATTAAAATTATTAATAAAAACTATTTGAAAATTAATTTTAAAATATAAATTTTATTGATACAAATTTTATGAAAAGTTATAAATATCAATAACATAATTATTTAATTGTCAATTATAATTTAAAACAATAAATTTTAAAAATTAATTATATACATTTTTACGTCTAATATAAGTGGTTAAATTTTTCACCACAAGGGGGAGAGATCGAAGAGGGAGGGGTAGAGGATGGCACCCTGTTCTCTTCATACTTTTTACCACTTGAGCTACATATAGGGGACTTAATTAATTATATGCATTATATTTTAAAAAATTATTTGTTATTAATTATTTTTAATAAGGGTGATATAGTCCAAGTAAAAAAAAATTAAACAGCTATTGGTTGATCAGGAGCTATTTTGGGTAAAAATAACTATCAAGGGCTAATTTAAGAATTTAATTAAATATCTAAATTTAGATGATTGAAGAAAAATCTCTATTTGACTAAATGTATCCTAAACAATTAAATATGCAAATCTGAAAAAAATTGATTGCATGTTATTTTATACTATATGTATATATATATATATATATATATTTTTTTTTTCAAAATGCCATTTCATAAGGTATTTGCTAGTTCTAAAAAAAATCAGGGAAAGTGAGAAGTGCAGAGGAATATTTGAAATTTTTATTCTATATTTACATAAATAATTCATATATTAAAAAAATTTATTCAAATTATAAGTTATTTTATTTTTTTTAAATGATGATTAGTTTATAATTTTTTCAATATATTTTCATATAGTAGCAGTCACAACAGAACTATTAGTGATGGATTTATCAATGAATAATACTCTCTTAATGTCTATTAGTTTGATGTTAATAACCTTTTATTCAATATATATATATATATTTTATTAATATGAGTTGTATAGTAATTGATCAAAGAACTTTGACGGTGAAGTAAAATTTTCTCAAATCATGAGATGTAGAGTTTGAATTTTATTATTCAATAATTTTTGGTTAATATAGAAATTATATGACTTAAATATTAATGGATTGTATAATAGTCTTTTTTTTTCTCTAATAGTCCTTTTTTTTTTCGTCCTAGTTCCATTGAAATAAATCAATAGTTAGAACTCGTTACCGATGGCAATTATCAGTCTAATTCTCTTTCTGATCAATTAATGCCTTGTAAATAAAATTGTATTTATTTATTTTTTTAAATTATCAATATTTAGAATCCAAAACTAAAGATAACAAAAATATTCCAATAACTAATAATATTTAATTTTTAAAAGGCATAAGTTAACTAATCCCCACATAATTTAGGTATCAATTAAGAATTATATATGATACATATTATATACGCATATTAAAATCCTTTCTCATATCCTCTCATAAAACAAAATTTTTTTTCTCAATGTATGCAATTTTTTTAAATATTTTGATTTGGCTATCAATGTGTTTATTTGCAACTAAATACTCAAATATATAGACTGTAAATCATTTCTTATTTCACTCATTATTTATAATTTTTTCCCATTGCTACCTCACCAATAATTGTTGAGATCAGCTGATAAAAAATTATTTTTAATTAAATTATGTCTCATGTTTGAGTTTTGTCATATGCAGTGATGTTAAATTAGTTGTTGAAAGACTTTTACTACTCTTAGGGGGCGTTTGGTTTAACTGTTTGGAGAGCTGATAGAGGTTTTTCTTTAATTAGCTACAATTTAGGTGTTTGGTAAAACACCAAAATCAATAGCTGATAGCGGATTTTGTTCAAAACAGCTGTTGATTTAAAAAGCTATATTTTGGAGTTTTTTCCAATCAGCTGATAACTGATTTTTATTTATTTTTTATTTATACTATTTTACCCTTATTAAAAAATAACTAATGATAAATAATTTTATTTGAATTAAAATTAAATGTATATAATTATTTTTTTATAGTTTAAAATTAAATAAATATTACTGTAAATTATAATTAAATAATTATTATATTTATACTTATAATTATTTTTAAAAAATTATACAATAATATTTATATTTTAAAATTTATTTTTAAATAATTTATATTAATTATTTTATTAATATATAAATTAAAGACGATACATTATTATTCATTGCTATATATATTTTTAAATAATTTGCATAACTAAAAGATATTATAAAAAGTATATGAAATTATATTTACAAATAAATTATACCCTTAATGGTCATTTGACATAAAGTAGCAATAAGTAATAAAATTTTACCAAACACTTCATATTTATCAGCTTAACATCTATCCGCTATCAGCTATCAGCTGCTGTAAACAACTAAACCAAACAAACTCTAAATGAAATAATATTATAAAGGACTCTAATTTAAGAAACAAAAATATTTTTAAAATTTTTTTTAGGTATAAAATAAAAAATTGGAATTATCGATTGGTGAAATCACAAATTTATGTTAAAAATATAAATCTAATGATTAATTAAAATACTTATTGAATACAAAAAAAAAAAAAAAAAACTCAAATGAGCTATTTCAGTAAACAATTAAAATAAAAAGGTTAAATTTCATCAAAAGTTAAAAGTACAAGGACTTAATATAAAATTTTAAATAATTATAGGAATTAAAATCAGGTTTTTTTTTTATCTATTAGTAACGCGGATGTAATTTAAACAAATAAAAAAAATGAAAGATATACAAATAAGAGAGAAAATGGCAATTGTTAAATATAAAAATAAAGAAAGGGGGAAATAATTTCTTCAATGGAGTGTGAACCAAATTTAAACACATAAAATTTCTAATTTCTAATCTAATTTATAGTATAAACAATAATATATTATATATGCATTATGCATTTTTCAGTTTGTAGATATTAATTATCAAATATAGCGATATAATAAAAAATGATGTGGGATGAATCCCAAAATTTAAAAGTAGTTAATTTTTTAAATATTTGGAAAAAATCGGACAAATTAAATTTGGAATGAATAATATGAATTTTGAGGACGATTGTGAAAATCTCAAAAATAAAATTTCTCATTTCAATTTTGATATATGGGAGATTTTGCAGTTCTGCATTCCTTCTTTTTTCTCATTTTATGTTTTAGAATACTTATCTGTAATGCAGGTTTCTGCTTTAGAGACAAGACCTTTGGAATTTGGTCCATTGCTTCTCTCAGCTGTGAGCCCAGAGAGGAGAAAACTTGCAAATTTTAAGCCCTCAACTAGAAATGAAAACTGAAAAATGAAATGCATTTTTTTCCATAGGATTACATTATTTTTTAAGAAAAAAAAGATCTGCGAATGAAATCTTCAGGGATCATTTGGTATCAACTGCCTTCTCAGCTTTTAAAAATAAATTATATTAATAAAAAAACATATTTTTTATTATTTAATTTTTAAATTAATAACAAATTTTCATAATTCCAAAAAAAGAAAACAAAAATAATTTTACTAATTTTGTCAACTTACTTTTCGAAGCAAAATTTTGAATCTGAAAGACTGATAAATAAGAGAAAACATACCTCGAAAATTTCTGAATAATATGATAGCTCTTCTAAGACTTTTTTTATAGGTGGGGGGAATGACTTTTGGCATTCTGACAAAAAGATGATAAAATAAAAACACCAAAATTTTCGTTTATCAGCTAAATTCCAAAGCAAATTAAAGGTGGCTTGCGTTTAACATAGAATTGAATGTGGAAGATTTCGTTAGGACCCAGATACTATGTACTTCAAACAAAGGTGTTCCGGCACATGGCAGGATGGAATGCGATGGCTTCTTCCAATATTTAGTGATCCAACTAGTATTGTACAACTAATTAGAGGCCATTCACAACTGCAAGGCACTAAGATTACCACTGCAGATTACACTATGGGCTTTATTAACTAAATGGTTGTATATTCCCGGATACCTGCTCAAGTTCTGCAATTTTGTACTTGAACCATTATCAGGAATGACAACTAAAACTAATAAAAGCAAAGTTAACAGATGGGATTAGCAAAACAACGGATGGAACAAGGTAAAATTACTCAGACTGAGACAATCTTGTAGAACCTCCAATTTGAAGCAGGTTACAATGCGTTCAGTCAAAGGAAAAGCTACCGTTGCAAGAGAAAAGATGGAAACACTGAAACAAAAGAAAGTTTCACCACTCCATCAACACAATGGAGTTCCTCTGAACTGGGATATCATCAAGTTCCATCCAGAGACCAAGAACTCTCATAATTAGTTAATGCAATGTTGGGCGAGTAACTCGCGGCCTCACAGGTGTCTTTGATGGACTTACCCTAAAAAAGATGGGAAACAGCATACAAGAGAATAATGACATTTCTTAGTTTAGGCGCTTGTACAAAAATATCATTGTTTGCATGCATAGCTCAAAGAACACACCTGATGGGTTGGGTTCCCAAGACCATGCCACTGCAATTCAGGGCAATAATAGCACTTTCGGCCTGTTAATGAAACCATATGAGCACCCATTACATATTTGGATAATGCTTGTATATATGCACAAATTCCATGTCAAGTAACCCCAATCCAATATGGAGATCGCTACACTGTGTATGACCATTCAACACTTGCATCATTTTATAGAATTTTTTGATGCAAAATTTATACTTTGCATAAAATATTTACCTATTATCAAAATAAAAATTTTGTTAGTCTCCAACTATGCCAGCCTAGTTGACTATCCACCTTTAACTTAACAAAAATCAAGAGACTTGACGCTTTTGTATACATTTGGATGATGCTTATATATGCAAAAGTTCCATGTCTAGCAACTCCAATGTAACATGGAGATGACAAGCAGCATCACTGGTGACCAAAACATACAATATTTCTATAATTGATAGAATTTTGTGATGCAAATTTTATCATTAACATAGTATATTCTTTCCTTTAATCAAAGCACAGGTTATATTAATAAAAAAACCAACTATGCTTATTGCAGGGTTTTCAATAACAATATTGTAAACCATTTTGGCATCAGTATCAGTATCGGCAAAACAATATCGGACCAAATCGGACTGTATTGGACCACAATGGCTGCCACTATCGTGAATTTTAAAAAAATGTTCAAAAAAATAATTCAAATAAATGATAAACAAAAAAATGTGTTCTAATTTTCAATGCATTAAATTAAGAAACATTTATGTTCAAAAAAAAGAAACAATGAAAACATTATTTTTCTTATACTTAGTTATATTCTTGTACAAAAAATTTAAAATAAATATTTTTTAAATAACATTTTACTATTAAAATTTAATAAAAGTTTTTATGAATATTTCAAATTTTTGAAATTCAATAAAATTCATCTTTAATTGAATAAAAATTAATGTATGTATCAATTTAAATAGATAATAAAATTACATAAAAATAATTAAATATAGAACCCAAGATGATTTCTAATATCCTACAAATTTTTAAAATAAAATATTTTTATTTTTTATTTTTTAATTTTTTGTAGAAAAATAAAATAATAAATTAAAAAAGATAGAAGTTTGATTGGTGAATAATAAGATGTGTAAAAGAAGAAATAAACACCTACCAACCCACTTTTTCATTTTTAACCCACCTCATCCTTTAAAGATTGAGTACCTCCAAATAGGCCTCACCACGGACCAATCCGGGCTCGGAACCGGCCCTATCAAAAGTAGGACCAGAACTAGCTCAAACCATCCTTGTTCTAGTCAAGGACTGGTTAAGTGCCAATTCCACCCCTAGACCGTGAACCGCCGGTTCCAATTCCGAACTGTGCAATAGAAAATAAAAAATGGGCCTATTTTGTTTATAATCATTGCATAATGCAACGGTCCATATCAGACCGTTGCAGATGCACCAAACTGCCTCCTCCCTCCTTAAACTTTTATATTTTTTTTATTTATAAATAAAAAAGAATTGAATTGCCAGAGACAATTTTACCCCTAGTGATATAACTAGTTTATAGAATTATTTTAGAAAATTCAAAAAATTAATTTTATTGTTTATAAATAGCTAGAGTGGAAAGAAGATTTTTCCTTACATATCAAATTCTCTAGATTTACATTTATTAATTTCAATTTATATTATTTTTTCAAATATTCACTCTAATATAATATTTTATTTATTTATTCATTCTCTTGCTCTAATATTTTTTAATTATCTCACTCTCTAATTTTTTATTCACACTCTTAATTCTCCAATTTTTTTAATCACTCATTATATGTTTTTAACAAAAAATGGCAAATGAAAGTGGAAAAAGAGATAGATCAAGATCACAATATTTTGGTGAATCACAACCAAATATTATTGATTTGCATAATATGAAAGCGCGTGTGGATGAAATTGCAACAAATATTCCACAAGTTGAAGAAAAATTTCAATCTGATATTTTTAAAGTGCATTTTAAGAGGCAACGTAATGCGGATAACACCTATGACGTCATTTGCAATTATTGAGGCCAAAATTATAAATTCAAAGTTACAGGTGGCTATGGTACATTTAGAAGGCACGAAGAAGCATCCAACACAAATTGGTGTTGAAAGGAGATGATCTCATGTTTCTGGGTATGGAACCTCTTCTTCCTAATTATTTAAGTATAGTGATGAACAAAATAAAATAAAATTAGCTAGAATGATTAATATGCAACATTTATCTTTTAGTTTTGATGAAAATGAAGGTTTTGTTAATAATTATCAAAAAACATTAAATCCACAAACTAAACGTATACGTATTTTTTCCTTGCATATATAAATTAAATTTTTTTCAATTTCTTTTGATAATGTGGCTGCAAATACCACATCAATTAATGATCTTCAAACTCTTTATCAACCTAATATTGGAGGTACAAAATTTTCATGTTAGATGTGCATGTCATGTTTTAAATTTATGTGTCCAAAACAATTTAAGATCTTTGGATATGTTTCGATCTCGTATTAAAAAAACAATTTCATTTTTATGGACACACAAGTTATAAAATCATGAGCAAAATTTTGTAAAGAAAACAGTAAAAAACAAACAAAAATTCCCGAAAAATGTTCCAACTTGTTGGAATTCAACTTATTAATTTTTAAACGAGTCATATGGATATAAAGATTTATTTTGCACATTTATTTTTAATAATGTGTCACAAAATAATTTATATCCACAAAATTAGGAAGTTTATACAAAATTTTTAAATATTTTTAAAAATTTTAATGTTGCAACATATGTTTTAAGTAGTGTTTATTATCTACATCTCATTTATTATGAATTGAATGCATTAATATTGTTTGTGCATTACAAGAACATAAAAATGATATTGTTTTAAAAGAACCAATTTTATTAATGAAATTAAAATAGTTAAATTATTTTAAATTAATTCCATCAACTAATCTTGTAGTATGTGTTTTTTATCATATATGTAAAATAAATGGATTAGATGATTATTTAAATATATATTATGAATGTTTTGATCTTATAAATGATAATGAAATTAATATTGATTTAATAATAAATCATGTTAAAATAATACTGTTAGAATTATTTAAATATAAGGATTATGTTATTATTTCTACTTCTAGTTCTACATCTTATAGTTATATTCTTTCGACTGTTATTAGTAGTCAAGTTCAAGATGAACAAATGGGTGATCATGTCTTGATGCAAATACATAAAAGACCTCGATGATTATTCAGTTCATCTCCCGAATTTGACATTTATTTAACAATTACTTTTGAGTTTGATGATAGCAAAATAAGATTTTCCCGCCCTTGAGTGGTGGAATCGACACTAAAATACATTTTCGTATCTTTCACAAATTGCTAAACAAATTTTTTCAAGTCCGGTTTCAATGATTGTTATTGAATAAACATTTAGTGCAAAAGTATTTTGGATTAGACTCAATCTTCAATGGCTCCCAAATCATTAGAGGCATAAACATGTGTTAATGATTGGACTAGAACGGCATTAAGGACACAAGAAATTGAAAGAGAAGAAAATGACAATTTATTCGACTTCACAACCGGAGGAGGAACAAAAATGTCAACTTCCAGTGAAAAAGGTTATTAAATTTAAAAGATAAAGGGGTAAATAATTTTCAAAAAAAAAAAGGTAAGATAACTACATAGGCTTCGATTACTCTAAATCGCAAGAGGATATGTAAGCAACATAATTTTTAGTAAGATAATTAAGTTCAAGCCATTTAATTTTTATTCATTTTATTTTCTAATTTAATTTATTAATTCAAACTCTTTAATTTTTTTTTAATTCAACCAATATATAAACGGTAAACTAATTTAATATATTTGCTATAATTTTATTTTTTTAATTCAAACCCTTTGAATTTTTATTTCAAGTGAATTATTTAATTTTTTTCAACTTCATAGTAATTTATTTACCCTTTAAAGTAATTTAATTTAATTTTGTAATATGAATATTATTATTTTTAATTTAAAAGTAAATTATTTATTTTTATAAAATAAAGACATTATTTAAAAAAACTGAACCGGCTGAATCATGATCCGAAACCGGCCGGTTCAGAACTAGCCTTGAACTGGGGGTTAGGCCGGTCCCAGTTTTGTTCCACCAACCACCGGTTCATGAATTGGAACTGGCAGTTCCGGAACCGTGGCCAGGCATACCTCCAAGAAACTAAAAAAAAATAATAAGAGAGCTGCTCTTCTTTTATTCTTCCAATCGACCGCTCTCTTTTTTCTCCTTCTTCCTTCGTTCTGGACAAGTCGGCGCACAATGGCCAAAATCACTCCTTTCTAGGCGATACAGCCAGCACATCTGATATTTTTCAGATGTACCTTAACTTTCAAGTCCCAAATCGACTCTTCTACTAGAATTTCTTATCTACAAAAGAAGCTCCTAGGATTCTTAAATCTCCACATCATTTTTTTTTTCACTTCAAGAATATTTAGGTTATAAATTATTTCATCCTATGGGATCAAATATAATGCATAGAGGATTGTTTTTACATTTGTTATTGCATGAAAATTACCGATCAATATAAGAATATTGTGACTCCTAGACGTATATCTTTCTTGTGATAAAAAAGCAGCCCAACCATTTATTTCATCCTTATGCAAGCTATAGGAAAGATCTAATTACAATCAGCAGAATATACAAGCAATTTGACCAGTTCTAAGATAAAAATGCAAGCTACTCGGTGTACAAATGTGCAATTGCAGATGACAATCTGGTTTTGCAAATTACACTAGAATTGATTGGTAGAGTGTTGGGTTCATATGAGTGGGCAAGGAAACAGAAGCAAGACGAACATGGTTTTGTGCTTTGCAATGTAAAATTGTGCAATTAGTTGGTTTTGTGCTATCAGAGTAAAACCAACATAACCAAAAAAAAAAAAAGGTTCTACAAAATGCAAGTTAATTTAGTATAACATCATGCATTTATAGACTGCAATCTGGTTTTATGAATTACATTAGAATTGGTTGTGATGGTGTTGGGTTCATAAAAGTTGGCAAGGAAACAGAAGCAAGAAGATCATGGTGTTATGCTGTGTTTGCAATGAGCTATAATATTTTGTTGGAAAATAAATGTCACATTCAAAATGATCACAGTTGCTTGAACAGTTATTGTAGAATAAATTTGGCAATTTGCATCTATTTCAGGGTTGTGCAATAATTGTTATCAAGCAACTATAGCCAATTGCATAAGAATTAAAAATAATGGAAGCTGTGGGAAAGTTTGACATTGCAATTCCTTTATTGGTGATTGCTTTTGGAAATGTTTTGAGTGATGCAAAGCACTAAATATTCACTATTCAAATTCTCAAAGGGTCTTTATTCAATTTCCTGATTTGCTGAAAATAGGAAAAATAGGGACCTTTCCATTTTTAGTTTCAAGTGTCCTATTAGTCTATAATATGCAAGTTCCAATCTAATTAGAAATTTTAAGTTCTCTTTTTAAGAGTCCAATTTAGAGATAGTTTTAGTTTCAAGTGTCCTCTTAGTCTCGCAGTGAGTGTGTGTTATTGTTGAGATAATTTCATTTTGACTAGACTAATATTTGATAGCCTGATTAGGCACTCGCTTTCAATAAGCTTATTTCTGATAGCTTGATTAAGCACTTAAAATTAAATTAATCTGGTGAAATTTAGTTTTAAGCGTGCATCAATTAAATTTTGGGAATCTGCACTTGTAAAATAACTAACATCTTAAGTACCAATTTTCTGCTTAATATTTTTACTTAATAATAATTCTTTTTCTAGTTACATCAAGCATTGTAATTTACTAGCACCACCACTACCATTGTTGTTGCCATAACCATAAGTACATTACCACCCACACTAGACATTTTACCTCACTATAGCCATCACTACAAACGTCAATATCACCATATCTCATCATAACCTGTTTATCTCATAAGTTCCTAAATGTTTTCAGATTCAAAAATTTCAACTGCATTTCAAGTAGTTTTACTATTGTGAAAAAAACAATTAAAAAACTGTGTTTCATCCTCAAATTTTCAACACCCAATTTTAGTTTCATCAAATTTTTCCCAAGCCAGACCTAACCAAGTTTAAAATGTTGAAAAATGAATTGTATTTCTATCTCCAACCTGGAAATCAAACATTTAAATAAGGATTTCAAAAAAATTGATAGACCTTTACTTCTGGACACTCAACCTCATGAAATAAATTAGAAAAATTTGAATGCCAGAATACACTATTGAGGTAGGTCATTCAAATTGGCACATGTAACTACCCAACATATCTACATCAGGCAGCTATTATTCAACACATCACACAAAGTGGAAACTCATATTACACATCAACATATATTTGAGGTACAAAAAAAGGTGATGATAATGATATTGATATCTTAGTTTTGAAAATCTTAGCTCTTAAATATAAGTATATAAATAAATAGATGCATCAAATATTGAATAGATGGATGAAATACACATATTAGAATTCAAGGAATATAAGGTCCCTTGTTAGAAAAATTAACTCACCATAGCAAATTCAACGAATGCTATACGACTTGAATGGACATGATCTCCCAAAAGCCTCAGGCGAGTAACCTATAATGAAAGTATACAATATAAGGAATGGTCAACCAATTGGTAACACTATTTACAGCCATGTCTTCTTTAGGTGGATTATAGGAGATATCTCTTGGTTCTGTACTCACCTCACCGCATGTTGATTCAAAGAAAGTTTTGACTTCAGCTTGAGAAATCTGCACTTACAAATAATTAATTGAAAAATTCAATGAGTCTGGAGGAGTAATCTACAATCAATAAGCCAAATGCGAAATGGCAAATATGAAACATGGAGATGATCAGAAAAGGAAAAAGAAGAATTTTACTAAAATTTCATCATTTAGAAATGTGTGTTTACCTTTTTATCAATGTTTGTGCAATACACTGTCCTAGTACACATCTCCCGTTCATCTTCTGACTGCATTCAATTAGTTCATCAGAAAATCCATCTCTGTAGCATGCAATCAGAAGCCAAAATAGCACAAACAAGGAGAACTAACAAAATAAAAATTGCCAATTAATGACTCGTACCCTAGGGAGAAACGTAGGATTCACTGGAAGGATGGCAGTTTTTGAAGGTAAGACTCTAACTGGATAGTAACCTAGCACAGTCCCACCAAGGTTTAAAGCAGCTCTTGCACCTTCTGTTGATAATAACCCAATATCTGATGTAAGATATGGAGGATAATTACAAATTATTTTGTAAAATTAACCACATACTTTTCAGACAGAAATTTCAACTTACGCTCATCAGCAAACTCCACAAATGCAAAACGAAGAACCGAATGTGGATCTCCACAGACTCGACAATCAACAACCTTCAGTCCAAGTCAATGATATCAGTGAATTCTCCACAAGAAGTTCATGCAAAAGGCAGTTAGTACAAAGGCAAACTGAAAATGAGGACTACTGTCTCATAAATGGGAGCAAACTGTAATCCTTCAATTTCACTTAACATGTGAAAAAAGTTCAACCATCAAAGTCTGTTTAGTATTGCTGTGGAACTCAGCTTTTGGAAATTTGAATTTGAATTTTTTATTCTTAATATTCCTGCTTATTTATAATTGCTTTTGGGTAAAACATGGTTTACCATGCTTCTTGCCAAAATTGGGTTCCAAAAAGCAGCCATAAGAAACTAATAAAATAAAATAAAAAGGAAAAGCAGCTTTCACCGCAACACTAAACTCCCCCTAAATTTACTTCAGAGATTGGGGTAAGTTTGCAATATCAGACTGTCAGTTTACCATCAACCCAAAACTAAGTACATTGAGGAAAGACGAGGAAAGAGCGAGAGAGGGAGAGGGTGGTGGAGATTGGAGGTTGGTTGTGGAGGAACAATTGGCTGACAAAGTAATACAGTGCAAAATAAACCACACTACCAAGTATGTATAGCTTCTAATGCTGGATTCCCATATATTTGTTATTGCTAGTATAACCTGATAGCAAAGTATCAAAAGAATATTTGCCAGATAAAATTACAAGTATAGTATCTGCAATTTAAGTGTGAACAACCTTTAAAAGTGCTGCTAACAAGAACACGTACAGCAAATGGATAACTTAACGTAAAAGACACTTTGAAATCACAAGCAAAATAGGAACAGAAAAAGGCTTCACAAGATTTTATATGCACCATAAATATATTGCAGTACAACATCCAGCTAGCAATTTTCAAATTAATACCATAGATGGCAAAACCATTGAGGAAAAAAAGTAAAGCCATACATCAACAAAGTCAAAGCACCAACATATTAGCATAAACTACATCTAGTACTGATACCACAAAACAAATTTGAATAGTGGGAAAGGAAAATTGTAAGGTAAACAGTTAATGAACAACACATTATTGCTCCATCTATGAAAATTTAAGGCTTATTCAAATCACGAGGCAAACTTCCCCAATTGCCTCACTCCATTCATGCACATTTGGGTTCAATACATCCAAAGAAGTGATAGAATGTGTAAAACACAACAACGGTGTTGATACTGAACAAAATTCTAACTGGAAAAGGAAAGAAGTTCTTAAATCTGAAAAGAGTAAAGCACAAACTTAAAGAATTTCAGTGGGTCCATCATAGTTGTTAAAGGCACGCCTTGGGTGCACCTGAGGCACAAGGCTCACCAGGCACAACCACTAGCTCCTCAAACATTAAAAGGCGTAAACGATACGAATCTAATTGACGAACATAAAATCATTTGAATGTGGCAAAAAATAAATATATAATACTTGCCACATGGCAAAAATATAGGATCCATGATTCAGAATTATTCAACTACTATCAATGCACAGTGAGAAATAGAGTTAAAGCAAATATTGCAACTTACTTGTCCACAGCCACTAAATAAGCCAGCAAGCCTCTCTTCAGTTACCTAAATTAAATAGTTAGAATTTTATGTGTCACCATTTCATCCAAATTCACATAGCAAAATCAATATTGTGTAATATTGCCATTATAATTAGGAACACACATGCTGATCGATATCAGAAACATATACTGTTCGTCTAATACTATCATCACGTTGTGCTCTATAAGCTCTTCCATTCAACCTCCTCTTCCCCTGGTTATAGTTATTTCTTCTCTGCAAAATGCAAAAGCGAAATTTCAGCAGCGGAGCCGAGGAAGAGGCAAAATGCAAGTATCAAACATGAAGATGACAGAGAAATTATTTTCTAACTGTAGAAACTTGAAATTCTAACAAATGCAAGCACAAAAACTGAAAATCAAAACTAAATTAAAATATTAACCTAAATTAGAAGACGATTAACGAAAATCCAAATTCTATAGAATGATCATATATAGATATACAATTCTTAACTCA